>NQII01000544.1:295970-352224 GCA_002778355.1 Clitarchus hookeri | reverse complement strand
TGTTCGCAATTTAATACATTATTTGAATAGTCATTTAAAAATAAGTTTATGTCATAACTATAGCTGGAAAATTGTAATATGTTTCTGATCCGTAGCATATGCATGTCTAGATTAGCTAAATATATTTTTATCATTTATAATGTAATTCAGGCACCAATCGTAACAAAATAACATTTGTAACGGTAGCAAAAATATATGAGGGACGCCTAAACCCTTGCTTCCCCCACTTCGCACCCCNAAACTTTGTAAGGGGCACCAAAAGACTTACCTCTTCCTAAATCGGATATGTTGTTTCCCAACTGGACTCAAGCCCCGTTCCCAGAAGCTCACGCAGCCAATCAGAGAATGAGTACCACCATATCAAAGGAACCGCCTTGTGATTATGTCTCTCTGTACTTATCTACCTTGGGGCTAAAGGTGAAACCGTTTAGGTTATACTAACCGACAAGTTAAAAACAAATATTGCATAAGAAAAACCAGCAATTTTATTTAAAAGCAAAAAAAAAAAAAAATTGCCAAGGCTAAATTTTTATTGAAGTAATGATTCTATATTTTTTACTGATAAAGTTACGAAAGTAAAATTCGGACACCGCTGTTTCTGATATTTGTAGGTATAAACGGTAACATCGTTTATCTGTTTTTTTGTTAGATTGGTTTCGTGTGTGATTTGGCTGTCATGTATTGTTTCTAGCTGTGTTATCTTCGTTTTTTCGGGTAGTTAGTTTTCGGACTGGAATATCCTTCCTCGTTTCACATAAATTCAGTTATTGTAGCTGCTGTATAATTCCTGATAAGGATGTATATAAATTTGGTATTTTAAAGTTTTTATTTCCCGCTCACTGTAACAAGCTGATAAAACTAAATAATAATATAAATAAAATTTGGGCTTCGCATCGCTCTATGATTGGCTAGGATATCATTTTTCGCAAGCGATACTAATCGTAGTTATTCCGTGCCCTCATATAACGTTCCTAACTTCCATTTTATTCGTTGGAGAGTTTAGTCGTTTTTTTAATGTTTAAACTACTCCTAGAATCTTCGCTGCTTCTTGTCTTTTTGCCCGTGTGTTTTGCGGTTTTCAGTTTTTCATCGCGCCCGGTTTTTTTTTCTTCTTTCGTACATTTTTGTCAAGTTTAGTTTCGCGATCGACAAAGTACATTCGAAGTTGAGGTCCATCATCTTGCATATGCACGGACAGAACTAGTCGGGTAGACCGTGGCGTACCACAGCTTCCAATTTGTGACGTTATGTGAGGCATATACTAAAGATGAGGTATGTACCCAACATTGACCTACCCCAATCATACACAGCTGTCGAAGACACACGGTCAACAGTGATAAACGTGTTTGTTTATATTTTAATTTTTACATGACAAGCAATATTATATTAATAAAATACTTTTACCAAATTTGAATTTAGTGAGACTGCATTATTACAAATTGGTTAGAGGAATTATAAAAACATNAATAAAATACTTTTACCAAATTTGAATTTAGTGAGACTGCATTATTACAAATTGGTTAGAGGAATTATAAAAACATGTCTTAGCACTTGTTTACAAATCAGTTTTCTAACCTAAATTCCAAACCTTGCCGTTTTCGCTAGGCGTTGTTGGCAGACAAGCAGTTCGACTTTGGGATGGGGAGATTGGTCGTGCGCAGCCAGCGAGATCGGTACACCTCACCTTAAGTCTATGGTGCCAGGCACGGGCTGCAGTAACGCCATCTCAGGCGCAAGTTGCCAGCGGAGAGAGCGGAGTCACGTGCGCCGTGCTCGTCGGGAACGCTCGCCGCTCGGAGCGGTCCGCAGACCACTTCGCAGATCGCCTGTTGCGCCGTTGACGCCGCCGGCCGCCGATGTCTGCGCCACGAAAAAAAAAACCCCCCTCGCTAAAGCGAACGTAACAACCGCTGCGGAGCACGTAGCGAGCGGGTAGGAGGAAAAAAAAAAGAAGAAGAAGAAGAAGAATCGTAGCTGTGTAACATCCGTTCTCTCCTGGCGCTGTTTTGCATTTTTCGAAGGACAAGAGTGAAGAACTCACTTAAAGGTCGGCACTGGCGTATTATGTTCTCTAATAGCAAAACACCGATTAGGAGGTCCAAAATACTTAACGCAGCGTGGGCTTAAATGGCCGTTATGTAATTTGTGCGACTGTGAATTTACGCATGAACGTGTGCATGCATATCGATAAAATCTCCAAATTAGCAACCGCCGCCTACATCTTAAAAAAGCTTGCGTGAAAATGAATATGAAAATGTTAGTGACAAAATTCTGTCGTGAATTATTTTATTCGTACTGCCTGGCGAGACTGCATAATGGTCATAGAACTGTCATAGTATTTCTATGCCCCCCAAGGCATGTTCAAGGACATTGTGAGAAGTACACGAGCTTACTTGGAAATTGCATCCTCAAAAGATTTATTTTCCTTTTGTAATGCGCAGTTTGACGTCTCGTCGACATCGGGTAGATTAGATACACAACCAGTAGCCTGGAAAATCATGATTGGGGAAGTAATAAACCACCCCGGTATTTGCATGAATTGATTTCGGAAAACCACGAAGAACCGAAGTCAGATTCGCCTCACCGTGAATCGAACCCGGGTCGTTCCTCAGGGGAGTCCATTGTGTAACCATTGAGCCACCTCGGTCGGTGAATTGCGGGTTATTTCTGCAATAAAATAGGCTGTGAGTACGGCTATCTCCACGGCTGATGTCGCTGATACGTTACCTTGAAATCCAAGGCCCCAGGTTCGAATACTTGGTAAGCCATTTACTTGTGTGTGCGCTGTGCATAGAGGTAAGGTTAGTAGTTAGTAGTTAGTAGTTTTTAATGTGCTCTCCCAAAAACATAGGAGTAAATAATATTATATTTTACAAGTTAAAATTTGTTTTAAATTTTATATTTCGTATTTAATTAAAGAAAATTTTTAAATTATAATTTTATGTACAAAAATAAGTTGATTAAAATTATTTATACTTAATTACTTTTATATACAAAATCGTCGACATGAGTAATATCAAGTATTTCTAAATAAGAAATAAGGTTTCTTTTAAATTTAGTGTATCGTGAATAAAACGTTTGTAATAGTAAACAAATAACACCGTTTAAAAAAAGTTCTTTAAAATACGAAATAAGCATAAATATGTGAAAAAAATTACAGACATCCGTTTTCTTAGTAACGGACTTCCCGTTATTTAAAAAAAGGCAATTAATAGAAAAAATTAATTGGAGAAAAAAGAAATTATAATTTTAATAGAAAGTCGTTTTATTAATTACAAAACAGAATTAATTCAAGCCTCATATAAAAGTAGGTTACAAATGGGGTGGGAAATTAATAAATATAATTTAAAATATCACAAATACATGAGAAATGGTTTTTTGTAATGTGTGTATTGAAGCAGCCTGCTGCTCAGTCCACAGTAAGGCCGGTGACGTAACTCGGTGGAAGACGGACAGTCGACGAGCGTCTAATGCGCGGGACGTTTGCTCAGGCACGCCGCAGCCGGCGCTGCAGGAACTGCGAGAACCCGCGGGCATCCGTCGCTCTCATGAATGACTTGAGTCACCTATCTCGGGCTGAAGCCTTCCTTCCACCGCGACCAGGAACAAGCGAGGATTTAATTGTGTTGTCGAGCACACCTCGTTGATGCTTTCTTGATTCAGAGCTTTCGCGCGCGGGAAACTAATGAATTAAAAAAAAAAATGGAAGAAGGGTAACTTTGTTTCTAAATACGCCGTTACGTGCCTGGGATGATTATTCAAAGTTGCGACTGCCAGACGAGCGTGAGATTTTATAAGTAGCTGTGCTCGAGCGAGAGTTGAAGTTGTGGCGCCTTGAATATTTAAGGCGAGTGCGTTAAATTAATTTCTGCTGGCTCGACGTTCAAGGTTTGGATTCTAACCACACGACGACAAATGATTCAAAACTAGCGTTAGTATTTAATAGCCCGAAAACAGCAAGCTAGACTCCACAATCCTTTGTGTGGTCGAGACTCAGTTACCTGCTCATAGGCTTCTACTACAGGTTCGAAAAAAAAAACCTGATTTCTTATGGGAGAGTTTTGCATAGGGAACATTTCCGCCTCTAGGTGCGCAGTGTTCCAAAAAAGTAGCCTTTAATTCGAATTTTAAGCTACGTGAATTACAAAAGAGAAAGATATCACTTAGTTACGAAGTTATTTTGATTTATTATTATTGCAATTATCCTTTTTTTAGAGAAGGAAATAGAGAAAATCTGGCACCTTACCGACACTACCGTTTACCTAGAAGAGAACATTTTCCATTTGCCAGACTTTTAACATTGATCTTTCAACCTGTAGAAGAAGTAACCTTACTCCAGTTTAACCCCAGACCTAGTATAATCTATCCGCAATTTCTTCACACTTTTTTAATCAAACATTTGAAAAATCACACCATGTATTACATCTGTGGTTGCCTTTTTATATTTCATTTCTAACAAGCGTTTTTTACTTCTGTTAACATTAAAGTACATTATAACGCTTTATATTTTATTAAATTGAACTTCTTATATGTTATCTATACATTAGAGTATTATATGACTATTTAATTAATATGATTAGAAACAAGTAATAAATTTGTCTGTTGGTAATGCAACTGAGAAATAGTTCTTATGCAAAATATTATTACACTGATTGTGTATGAATGCGGTGCGGTGTCCATCTGGTGTAATTTTCCATAACCGGTTAAGATTCGTTTGCATTAAACGGATGCATATACTAAAATTAGAAAACTCTTGCAGGGCTTCAGAAAAGTTGGAAGTAACCGTCAGTTGACTATAGCACACGATCCGGTCCTTGTTTTGCTTGCATGTTCCTTATTGGTCGAAAGTCGTCCGAAGCGTTTCTGAAACACTATAATCCAATAAAAGCAGCAACTCAAACGTAACGGACGTGTGACTGAAGTTTAACTTTTTCTCAGATGGATTTGCAAACATTCCGGGTGACTTATTTGGCCTAGTATTCTTTTTAGCCGACGTGTAACTGGCGCGAATATTTCCGAGTCGGCGTGAAGCGCAGGTATCAGCTAAGTCGATATACTTTCGTCCACATCCTATGAGCGTAGTCCAGTTAGGCTGGTCAAGGACGTTCAGCGAATTAGAACACTAGAACAGGAACTAGAACAGGAGCTAGACTGAAAGGAAGGCAAGGGCACTAATTTAAAAGGCGTTTCTGGAAAAATTTAAAATCCGTTTCATTTATGTTAAAACGTTATTTATATCAATTTTATACTTATTAAATTGCGTTCTCTTCCCGTATGTCCTCCTAACTATGGCAATACGAAAATGTATTTGCTCTTGGAGACTGAATGTATACGAGCATATTTGGAATGTTAGATCAAGAATTTTTACGATCTTTGGAAAATACTATATGGCACCAAAAACGTAGTTCGTGACAAAAAAAAAATCACAATGCTCGTAAACTTCTAAAATCAATGCGATATATTATGGCTACTGTTACGTCGATGAACGGCAAATACGTAGCTGGCAAGTAGTTAACTCCACTCTAAGAAATTATTAGGAAATTTGCCATACTAGTGTATACGCTTAGTGGGAAAACGGGAACGGCAATGTTTTCCCCAATACGTTCATTGCAGCTTCCGTACATTTGCTCAGGAAACAGTCAAATGCGTAAGGAAATTACAAACTTTGCATAGTAGTGACGCTAAACATTCCTACATATATCTGCAGCTTGATGTGTAGTATTATTTCAATACAGTGTTATAGGTTCAAAACTTCCATTACAGTTTAGGAAGTTTATCAGAAAATATTTTACTGTGTTGTAACTCTCGGATGTTAGCAGCTGGTCAATAATGGTCGGTATACAGAGCTAATTGTGCATGTCCCGTAGATATTATTTACATGCAGGACGGTAGTGACTGGAAATATGGTCAATATCATTCCTAGGTAATTTACTTGTCAGTAAATAAGTACCAAACTTAAAATACTAAAATTTCGTAAGATTTAAGCAAAGAGCCGTTGATAGATTCTTGCAACTGAAATGAAGTTGCAGTTGCAGCAAAATACTGTAAAATATGAAAAAAATTCGAATGAGAAATACAAGTTCAAGCTTATATGTTCCTAAGCTTCTACTCCACAGCCCTGGAATTGTATTGTCATAAACTGAGAATGTCACATGGTTTATGTGTCCACCGTGATAAGACGTATCTGGCGCTTAGAAACAAGTACAGATGGGTAAAATGTATTTGCAAGGCTCTCTCGTAAAAAGTTATCGTAAAATGGCAATATACTAAGCTTTATAGAGCACCCAAGTTCACAATAAAATATATCATGGCATCCATTTGAAAGTGTGAATTACGTCACAGGCTATCAACTGTGACGTATGTCCATCGCCAGATCAAATTTTGCCAACTAAGAAAACCTAAAATATGCAGGTATATAAAAACGTCTTCGGCAGAAGCAGAAATCTTTGGCTATCATGTACGTGTACACACGCATATGTATAAATCTCGAAACTAAACACCTAGAATCACTGTTCGCTACATTTCTGAGGGAATTATAGTCACACTTTCCTTCACAGATTTAGTCATCGTACAGAAACTGTAGTTTACGTAGATTTCCCCAAATATTTAAGTTCATTGTGACAACTGGCAATAAGTAAGGAGTCGTACGTAAACGTAATTCGAATGCAAACTTCACAGACTTCTAATGATCTGGGAGTTAACGGACAGAATTNCTGTTCGCTACATTTCTGAGGGAATTATAGTCACACTTTCCTTCACAGATTTAGTCATCGTACAGAAACTGTAGTTTCCGTAGATTTCCCCAAATATTTAAGTTCATTGTGACAACTGGCAATAAGTAAGGAGTCGTACGTAAACGTAATTCGAATGCAAACTTCACAGACTTCTAATGATCTGGGAGTTAACGGACAGAATTAACAACCACAGGCGCAGAAGCACAGAGAATAGTCTGCTCGCGGTATTTTCACACTTTTTGGATCAAACCATTGAAAAATAACCCCATGTATGATGTGTTTTGTGGTTTTATAAATACGTCATGTATCACAATCATTTCACACCTTCGTTAACATTAAGGTATCTTATTTTTGATTAAAATGAAATTTCACTTATATTTTATTAGTAAATTATAATATTTAATTTATAATTAATATTAATAAAACAGGGAGAAATGTGTGTGTTGGTAATGCCTAGTAATAAATAGTTCTCGTACAATATAATATTAAAGTTAGTGGGCACAAATGCGGTAGGTTGTATCTCTGGTGTGATTGTTTAGACTTCGTTAAGTTTTGTTTGCATGAGACGAAGGAACATCCTGAAAGCATAACTTAAGCAGGGCTTCAGAGAAGTTGAAAGTAGCCGTAGACGGACTATACTTAAGTATGCAGCGGTGAAACATACGCATGTACTACGAACTCCAGCCGCACACGCCAGCAAAATGGCGTCACTGGCCAGCAACACGTTGGAACGCAGGTCTCTAATCAGCGCCTGGTAACCTACCTGTCGGCAGGCATCCCAGCCAATAGTGGACCTCTCGCGGCATGCAGCAGCCAATCGAGGTACAAGACCCGTTCCCAGAGCCCCGCGCAGTTAGTCAGCCCACATCAAAGGAGCCGCCACGTCAGTTCGTCTTTGTTTGTTTATCGTCTCTGCAGTAGAGGTCTGTGTTTTCACTCGCCGTTGTCGAGTTTTCCGACCGACAGTCGGATGGAATTATTAGAGGCACCTACTTGTCTATCGGTCACGTAATTGACGGACGGACTGACACGCGGTGGCTTGTGAACAGACAAACTAAAGGCCGCCAATTATCTTCTTCCGATGTGTTCGTTGTGTTGTAACAGCTGTCCGATGTATTCAGAACTTGCTGACGCAAGCGTGGCAATATACAACCCTATAATTTACCGGCGATCTTAAACGATCAATGTTTAGACCAATTATGTTACCATCAGAGTGGGCTTGTTTTTTTGTTGTACCTTTGTCATGCGCACGTCGCCAATTAGAACTCAATCGCTTGTTTGCTTAACACCAGAAGCGGCAACTTCTATGGTCGCTGCAGCATAATCGATTAATTCTCTCCTTCAGTTGAACTGCCTCTGTTTTACTTTCGTGATAGAACGTTCTGCTTTCTGCATAACCTGCAATCTTGCAGACCCCCTGCTGTTGCCGATTTTTACGTCCACGCATGTTCGGGTGATTTGTGCGACGGCTGTAGTTAGAGAAAATTACGTTCCATCTGCATCTCCCGATAACGAAGCATAAAAAGAATATTTAAAATCCTGCGCCGGCGGCCAGCAGGGGGAAAAAAACTTCCTGGCAGAAGTGTTTTAAATTTTCTGTCTGCTACACGTCCGAGAATCACAGTTTACGAGTTCTTGTTTTTTGTAAATGGCAGTGAGTATAATTGACTCTATTGCTTTGTAACAACATGACCGACGGTTATCTCACTGGTTAATCACATCCCTCTAGGACAGTGGTTCTCAGATCAATGCCATTTCTCCAGCTTTCAGGCGTCTTATCTGATTTGCGTATTACCGCGTCCGTTATTTATTTATAAATATTTCAATGTTTTGATAGTTAAAAATTAAAACTGCTAATACGTGCAATTATTTTACCATTTACTTAGCTAAGGCAGTCTTTGTTATATTATTTTCCCTTTTACCTGAGTTAAAGGTGACATAGCGTAAATGTTAAAGAAACCGTATTAAAATGCAGCGTGTGTTAGTCTTCTCGTTTCAATAACGTGAACGTAGTAACTAGAGTACTAGGGAGATGAAATATGTAGTTCATATTTTCTATTCAGGGAAATTTGACGTTAAATGTCAACTGGAACAAAGTTCTCTCAGTTCCAGTGTTTATATTTGGTTTAATATACGTTCATGTTAAAGTACACGGTTAAATCGAATCATGAACGTTACTGCTGAATACGGTCATTGTATTAGCGGTGTATATTTAATATGCAAATGGCATCGCGGCGGAAGAGAATAAATACACAAAGTGAAATATTATTTCTTTTTCGAAGCAACAAAACATATCTTGGGTGTACACAGCAATTTCAAAAACAAAAAAATAATTCATAGTGACATATTGCTGAAGAAAGTGTTATGTAATCGAACTGCGAGTTTTGCTGATTATTGTACACTGCAAAAAATTTCTAGTAAACTTCTTGAGCTGTAATGGGCGTTTTAAATATAAAAGTCGCATGAAAATAGTACCACATATCAGGCTGCAAATACAGGAATCTTTAAGGCCTGTATACAATTGCGCTATCCCAACCTGTGTCTTAAGATAAGGATACGCTGATTGGTGCATGTGACCTTCTGACGTCATGGTGGTGTCCCAACCTCCCGTGTCCCAAGTTAACATGTGTTCCAAGTCAAAGCATTATGAAAACTGAACTTTTGTCCCGAGTTGTGTTTTACGATGAAACAAAAAGGAGAAGAGTTCTGATACTTTGGCGCGAATTGCCTTTACAATGTAAACAATGGACGTGAAAGGCGAGCTTTCTCAAAACGAACGTGATGGAATGCTAATTAATGCTGCCTGAGTTCGATCTGAACTAGTTAGTATGAAGGATAAAACTTTTGAACAACGTTTAGTTCAAAGAAAATTCTTGGATATCAGTTGGCCAGCTTATTCGGAATAAACCAGTTAGGGCCCATATCGAAAAGATAAATAAATATTCAAAACACCAATCCCGCAAACAATAAATAATAATCAATAATTCAGCGACACAACAACAAATAATGTGCTGACTATACTGCGATCTGGTGTTGGATTATGAAAGCTCACTTTCAGACAACGCATTTGTAGACCATATTGGGACTGCGTCAATGTGACGTCACTTCAAGCCGAGTCTGGGACACGTCCACTCCCACAGGCACGGCCGATCGTAGACAGGCAGCGTATCTGCTATACACATTCGGCAACTTACCTACACATTTGACTTTCTTCGAAAAATGCAAGAACGCTATCATTGACGTATAAAGGATATTCGCGGTAAATAGAGCACTTTTGAAATCAACCTTTGAAAAATGTCACTGCAGTTATCTGCACATATTTTAAAGGACACAAAGAGCGTCTTGCGCCCAGTAAAGTTGGTAACGACAGGGGGAAAATAGTTCTGTGGATTTGCGTTGAATTAAAGGTGTTAGGTAAACTTTTGTGAATATCTAAATGATTTATTTTGCTTTCTGTTTTTTTTTCTTCGTGCATGAAAGTGTAATAAATGGAAAATATGTAAAATATTTATTTTCACAATACTTTTACAGTTTCACTTGGCCGACGTATGGATAAAGTGATCAAGCACATGGCCATGTAATGTTTGCATGTGGCGTAAGCAGGGGCGCGTGGTGAACTGTTGCAAGGTAAGCTGGCGTCAGCTGTGTGTTGCACCCTGTTGCTTGCTAGTTTACAAACCCACCATTAAAACGTAGTTCAGCGGGTGACGCCCCAGGACGTGTATAATGGGTCCCGTGCATGTTCGTTGTGAGTGGTCGAAATACATTCCGTTTTTTTAGACGACACAGTGGTTACTGGTTCCTGCTGCGTGCACCTAGAATGTACAGCCGTGAGTAAGCACCAGCTTACCTCGCAACAGTTCACCACACGCCACTGGACGTAAGAGTAAAAATTCTCATAGAAGTATATGTTAAGCAGGGTTTCCAAATGTGGTTGGTTTACCGTGAACAGACTTTGGTGGGAAAAAAAAAGGCGTTACGCTTCTTCACTGTACGTATAAACTGATGTGGTAACTTTATGAATTTTTATTTTTTACAGTTCACTCGTAATTTGTTCAGCCAGCAGTATCTGTAAAACCACTGTGCCCCTTTAATTTCATTTGCAGAACGTTTGTTTGCCTCAAACAGACATTTGTCCAAGTGTAGTTCCCGAGTCAGCTTCCGTGATATTCTTGAGATCCGGCTAGGAGAAGGTAGTGCCTCGTCCGGACCTCTTGCATCACGCGTGTCCAGAAACGTCTAGCAGAACCAGAAAGCGGCTTCGTTCTCTGGTCAACTCGATGGCGTAACAAGAAATTTCAGAAGGAAAAAAAAAAAACTCAAATGAGAGAAGGAATGCACACTGGCGTGACCTTCACTGTTAAAAATGTTAGCACATTCACGGAAACTTTAACAGAAATGTACGGGTAGCGTACGGAAAGGCGATCTGTAAAGATGAAACACAAAAGCTGAGTTCCACAAATACAAAATGCTACACGTCTCCGTATTTCCTATATCTTCGGGTTTCAAGAATGAACAATATTTTAATCCGTGGTGCAAAACAAAAATTTCATATTTTTAAATTTTCGTTAGTATACACAATAAAACACCCGCTATGAAAGATTTCAGATTTTTTTGTAGTATTTTTTATTTTTAACGTTAAGTACAGGAAAAAAACTAGCAAGGTTCCGCGAATGACCTTAAAGTTCTGCCAAATTTACGGAAAATCCGTTAATAAAAAAGCAACGAGCCCGTAATTTTACTGAGAGTTCCGGAAAAAAAATTACTAGTACTTTTCCGTTAATTTGCGGATTTTTTTTTACAGTGTTGTCTTTGTGACAGCTAGGCCGTTTTTTAAACAAAAGAAAGGGTTTATGATATTTCCAAAGTTTTCTCATTAATTGACACCCACACATATATTTCACCACCGACACGCGTGTAACATGGATGACCACCAAATACAAATCAAGTTTAGAATGCAATTTACAACGAAGGTGTGGAAGGATAGCGGAAGTGCCTGTTCTACGACGGACGCTCCCTCCGTCTCCCTGAGTCGTCAATAACTGAACTCGCGCCAGCCTCTGCGTGCTTGTCTTTCTCCTGCGCCTCGCTTTGACGCAAACACACACGCCAGTTCCGTCTACGCAACACGTCGCGAATCCATACATCTGCCGTCCGCTTGTGTCGCGCCCTCACGCATCTTCGCGGTGAAACCAGGAACTACGCTGGCCAGTGGGAAGGCACTGCAGACAGCAGTTTGCAGATTTGGTATATAGGCTATGACGAGTAATCCTAGTTGACTTTCGGAAATGTGTATCTTTCGTCGAGCCCACAATAACCCAGTTTCTGCTGTTGCATATATCGCAGGGAGATGATGAAACCGGAGATAAAATCATATCCCTAAGGTAGATGATCAATTCGCGGAAGATGTTAAAATGACAACTCTGTGGGGTGATTTCCCTAAAGAAAGTAAGTGATTTGATCAAGTCCCTTAACTGTTTTAGTGGGAAGATGAAATAAAGAAGTCAGGACTCGCCCAAAGCGTAGCCATAAATGACGCACCGTGGCCAAGCCCCAGCGCCAGCAGGAATGTTCACTACTGGTGTTATGGTCATTTCAAGGCTCGCCGGCAATTTTTTATAGGCAATGAGGCTACCAGCTTCAAGTATAACATATTTTCACTAAAACAGTTAAGGGACTTTATCAAAACACTTACTTTCTTAAGGGAAATCACCCTAAAGAGTTGTCATTTTAACGTCTTCCGTGATTTGATTATATACCTTAGGGATTTGATCAAATATCCGGTTTTATCATGCCCCTGTGACACATACATAAACCAAATTGATGTACGCTATATTATAGCATGGAAGTTTTTTGTTATCCATGAAAGTGTTATAAATAAAACTGCTGTTGTTTCTATTGCTTTAACTCCTGTTCTGTATTCACGTAAAATAGTCAAACTAGTAGTAAGCTGTTTACGGTAAAGTGAGCACTTTTGAAAGCCCTGCGTAAGATCTACTTGTATGCACATTGTGTGTTCTTCCAGACCTCCACCATACGAACAATTAACGTTAACATGGGCCTGATATTTTTTTATTCGTGCTTCGGTCAATGAAAACTGTAAAATATTTAGAAAAGGCAATATTTCACTAATGTTTTTATTCTTACACTTATGTGGATTAAAACAAACAAAAAGTGAAATCAAATATCTCAGTATTCACAAATGTTTGCTTAACAATTGTAATTTAACGTTAAAACCTGGAAATACTTTCTCTCCGTCGTTGCCAACTTTACTGGGCGCGTGACTAGGGTTGCCAACCGTACTGTAATATATAGTATTGTACTATATACTGTTGAAGAAATATATAGTACGCAAAAATAATATATTTCGGTTGGACCTTGCAATGTGCTTCGGGTTTGCCAGTTCTACTATATTAGTTTTAATTTTTATTAAATAGCAACACCACTCAGCAAACTTTATGAACGCACCTTACGACTTTGCTTCGACCAACGCGTTGTGCGTGTTTCCGAACGTGAGAACTGTCACTGTCAATGTCAGAGGTTTATTTTTGCAGCGTTCTTACTCATATGTGGTGTGGTTTTGTTTTGGTCACCCAAAATTGCTTAACAATAAATAAATAATAATAAATTGTTAAAGTAAATAATGGAAGGCGAAAGTGATAGTGAAAGTGCGCTGTTTTTAACCCCTACAAAAAAGCGGAAAGTCCACAAAAGAATCCAAAAATATAAGTCTGATTGGGAAAAAACATATGATTGGATTTCTAAAGATTCCCAAAATGAATTTTCAGCAAAATATAAGCCGTGTAGCATAACATTTTCTATCGGAAAAAGTGGTATCGGCCAGGTGGGGAATTAGTTTAAGTATTCCTTTTTGCCATGGGTTATTTTGGTTTTGTTGTTGTTGAATGGAAATGTTGACTAATTGATTAACAGCAAAAAATGAATATTAAAATGGATGACCTCTACTCTGAAGTAACAATTTTAAATTAATTCTTCACTAAAGTGAAAGATTGTACTGAATTTACTGACAAAAACACAGGCCAAAAATAGCAGTGCATTTTTTAAAATACTGAAAATAATTTATCAAATTAATTTACAATTGTTTTATTCGCTCTCGATTCCCGCCACTTAAGCCTTCACCGAAAGAATATTTTCCTTAATGAATTTTAAATTGCGGGAAGAGAGAAATGGAGCCAGTCTCGCCTTAGTAAAAAATGAACTTCTCATTTACATTAATTTACAATTTGAGTTCAATTAAGCATTTGATACTTTTATTATGAAAAATAAATTATTAAAGAGTGAACAAAGGGGAAAAAAATATAGCTTTTGTAAATAAGTAATGAATTTGGTGTTTAATAAGTATACTTTACACTTTTTTTTAAACATTTTTCCTTAAAATACTATATTTGCTTTCAGTGTACTAAATTTTTTATATCTTGGTCTGAAAAATACTATATTTCCCCGAAAAACAGTTGGCAACCCTACGCGTGACAGCCAGTATGCCCGTTAAAACAAACGCAGGTAGGGACAGTGACATTTTTCAAAGGTTGATTTTGAAACTGCTAACTCTACCGTGAACAGCCTTTACAAATGGTCACATTAAAGGGAATCCCTTGTGAACTATTTTAAAAGGATCAGAGTCACCTGAGGATACAGGGAAGCATTGCAACGTGCCCTTCAAACACTGCGCTGAGCATTTCCGGGAAGGTGAATTGAAATTAGGCATGAAAGAGTAGGATATTATTATTCGCGATGGAAGCCCGGTTAATAAAGTACTCATGCAACTCCAAACTTTCCTTTTTTCCCCCAAGCAAACTACGCAGGGAAGTCCTAAATACGTAATTTTTTTGTTAACCATTTTCACTATTTTTCTCATTGAATATATTTAATATGATAAAAGTAAAAAGTGATAGCTATAAGTAGGGGCAGTGATATTTCGCGAAAAGATTTCGAGACAAGAAACAGTCCAAATCACTGTAGGGTCGTCCATTTATTTGATTGGCTAAAAAATGTTCCGACTTGTGTTAACCGTTTGCGCACGAACCACGAAGGTTCAGTGTCGAAGTTACTTGGTCCTGAGTGGCTCGGTCAAAGACGGACACGGCACCAGCAGCCTATGGAAGTATAACAACAGCTGAGGTGTGTATATTGCATTTAAGTCTACTGTGTGCTCCGATTTTAAGCGAAAAATCACTGGCCCTGGCTATAAGTGAGTGAATGAATGAAGAGATTTGGGAAGCTCTTATCAGTGAGGTTTTGAGAGCTGACGAGGGTGATTGAGGTGGATATGGAGAGGCGCCGTAATGTAAGGGCGGGGGGAAACGGGAGATCTTCGAGAAAACCCGTTGACCAGCGGCATTGTCCGGCACGATTCCCACATGCGAAAATTCGGGAGTGACCCGGCCGGGGATCGAACCCGATGGTTCGCCTTGGCGGGAGACGAGCAGGCTAACCGATCAGCCGATAACTATAAGTAATATTTGTTTATCTTTCCTGTAAAGAGATATGCGTGTACGCTCAAACACTGAGTTTTCAGTAAATAGTTTAGGGATTACGGAATGCCATTGGCTCACATCCATCACCCCCTCACACCCTCCCGCCTAGCGCACTTCGCTGGCGCCTACGAGATGGCACGTGGAACCACAGGCAGGTGGAAAGTTTCGGGACACGTGGAGCTGAAGCGAAGGCCTCCCCCCCACACCCCCTTCATCATCGTACGTCTCTAGCCGCCGGGAGATCTGTTGAGAGTGCAGGGCTTTCTTGAGTCATCAGCAAATAATCCGGTGTAGTTCGCCTGAACGCAGTAAATACGCACCGCGGCAGAAATACCTGACGAGATGTATTAGTGCCGAGGTATTACCCCCGCCCCGCCCCTCCAAACCTTCAGATACGAGGACACGTGTGTTGGACGGCTTGTTAGGCGTTCTTCCACTTCACCCCTCTTACCCCCTTCCCTCCCCTAAAATGCGCCACGTGCCGCCGATTCAGGGCAGCGGCTGGCGTGTATAAAAACCCCTTTCCAAGAATAGGAGGGGGTCAGTAATATCGGGTACGTCAGGCAGTCATATCGGGGCAGTTGTTAGTTCATCTTCACCGCCGAGAGACGTCAGTTCAAGCAGAGAGTAAGTCAGTACAACAGTTACTGAGGACGGGATATCGGAACCCGGCCACGTCCGTCAGCCGCATCATTAAGGAGTCAGTGATATCGGGGCAGTCAGAGGCTGCGATACTCCGTGCTGGGAGAATCAGTTACGTCAGTAAAGTCAACCAGTCAGTAGAAGATCGCCGAGCAGAGAGTCAGGTCAGGGGTTCGGACCCCTGACCACGTCAGTACGTCAGCAGCAACTGTGGCCTTGCCAAGGCCTACCCATCGCCGGAGATCACCCACCACAGCTGACAACACCCGCAACAAGAGTTAAGTATGACAATCACCGTCACGAGAAGCCCACTCAACCACGAATTCGCCCAGTAAATCCGAGTAACCAAACTATCACAGTACCGCACCTCTCAAGTGTTGATGTTGTGTATTTGTGAATATATACGAGACAATATATTCGTACTTCAAAATACAACAGTAATAGTCTACCTCATTACAATACCCACAACCTCCACGCACTTTATAGTCGGTGCCTGGGGGACATTAACTCTGACCATATAAGCCACCATGTCTTCCACAGTGGCGGTACATGAGTCTTCGTTAGTTTATTAAGGAACCGCGGTGGTGCAGTGGTCAGACTACTCGCCTCTCACCGATGCGAACCGGGCTCGATTCCCAGCGGCGTCGCTCCCGGATTTTCGCACGCGGGGATCGTACCGGACGATTCCACTGGTCGGCGGATTTTCTTGGGAATCTCCCGTTTCCCCCCGCCCTTGCATTCCGGCGGTGCTCCATACTCACCTCGCTTCACCCTCATCGGCTCTCGAAACCTCGATGTTAAGAGCCACCCAAAACTATCTACTACTTTTACTTTCGACGTTTAGCCCCTTGAACGCTTTTCAAAACAAATATAAATACCAGGTATTTTTACTAACTTATATTCTTTATAACGACGTTTGAATTGTTTGTATTGTGAAGCCATGTGTAGTGTATTTTGTAAACTTAACACGATATGTTTCAAACCGGCTAGAAGCCGCACACTTCGTGTGTAAATAAACAAATACAATTGATATTTGTCGAGTATGACGTTAGGAGCCTCCTGCACACCCGTTTTCGCTTCGCCCATTGAGTTAACTACTGGGTCGGCTGAACGAAAACTTCACTGGTTGGACGTATTATCGGTCCCTCGCACATGAGGGCCAAACCGCGTAAAGAGCTATATCTGAGGAAGCTGCGTGAAAATCGCCAAATCTTGGCCTCAGTTCAGGCAACTATTGTTTGTAGAAGGTGGTATTTGATGTTTGAGACGGCCGGGTAGTGGGTAGGGGGGGGAGGCATTCAGTTAACACGTGGAGAACAACGTTTGGACCCTATGAGGGTTTCACTATACTAAGAGGGAAATGTTTGTGCTCGTTTACATACGGTCAGAGAAATACGTAGCTGATCGTGTAAGTAGTTTGTTGTTTAAATAATAACTGGATTTATGAACTCACCCCTCCCCTCGTCAACCCATAAAACACAGAATGTTCACCTCAAATTTGAATAATTGAAACGGTATCTCAAAAAAGGAACAATATTATTGAAACATTTAGTTGTATCTGATTTGGTACGCTCCGTGTATGTGAAGCCGTCCACGAAATACCGCCTGATTCAGAACGCTCTCTATTTAAAAATCTCCGAGTTAATTATTATAACTTTTTCTAACTTATGTTATGCACATACATCTTTTGTGGTGTTGACCGCACAGTGATAGGGAAAGAAAGGAAATATGAACTACGTTTTTTTGTTCTCAGACAATTTTATACAATGAAGATTATTTTAGAACACACAAAGAGTGGACACACGAAGTTAATTTCTCAGTAAAATAGTGGTTTCTGCATCAATTTCATACACAAATGCATTTTTAAATAAACCCTGCACAGGGTGGAGCTAAGTATGAAATTTTTCTGCAAAAAAGAGCACAGAGATTATTCTATTGGAGCGAATTATGTGAAAAAATTACTGTTAGGTCACTATTTTGAATTAAAGACACGTTAAGAAAAAACTGTCTTCCATATTAACATTCTACGCTTCGCAAATACCTTAAACGAGAAGTCAGGGTATTAAATTGTTCTAATTACGATATTTAAAGCAATTATGCGTAGCTAGAAATAATAACGGGAAATTGGTGTAATGTACACACAGATAGGAAAAAAAAAATTTGTAATGTCGTTATTCTCATCCAAGTCTTACTAATTTCTTGAAAAAGGAAACTAGGTACAAATTGAATTAAATAACGAGAACGGCTAATTCAAATCCTTGGCTGGGCAGTCGATTTATTACTGATGTGTCTTTAACGTTGGCCACACTGTTCCTGGAAAATAAGTCTTTGAAATAATTATTCAAAACTATATTGTCAATTGACTTCTTGGCTACTGAAAACATCGACTTGTTCCATGATAAAATCAAATCACTTGCAGTTATATAACTGTGACTTCCACTAATAGTAAATCTACACATATCCTTAATTTCTGTTGTTATATTATTATGTCCTGGAGCTTTCCTTAGTTTCATATCTTTGTTTGCTTGATCGAGTTGTTTCATTGTAAACTTACATGTCATCTCAGTTTCTGGCAGTATTTTCATGGCATTCCTTTTCTCTTAAAACACTTCATTTTCATTTTCGATGATGTCTTCCAGAAGAAGAGCTTTTACTAGTTCTTCTGAATTTTCTTGCATATCAGTAATAGTTCTGCCAGTAAACTTTAGGCTCTTCATGACTTGTCTGGCTTTCAGTTTGCAGGCTAGTATCTTATATACAAGTTCCCATAGGTCTTACTCCCCTTCTCTGTTACGAACTCTTTCCAGGATTATTATTCTTTTCTTTTGTTATATTCTTATAATTCCGCCTTTTTATTCTGCATTCCTCTGCTATTATTCTTCTTCTGTCTTCGTCTCGTTGTCTTTTACGATTTATTCTTATTTTCCTCACCTGCTTTCTAAGTTTTTCTAATTTACCATCCCACCAGTTAGTTAGTGGAACTCCTGGTACTCAGGTTCGTAGAACCTTGTCGCACGTTTCCTGGATTAATCTTGTTAGGTCTTCTGTTCGCTTGTGTAGATCTTCCAAAGTTTCAGCTGTGTATTTCTGGAATTTTCTCCATTAGCACTTCATAAAATTTTCTCCAATTCGCATCATGCTGTGTGTATCTTGTCATAGTGTCTTGTCAAGTGTTTTCGCTTTTTCTTCCAACATTTTCTTTTGCCTCAAAAATAATTAATCGGTGATCGCTGGTTGAGTCTTCTGTAACGGTCCGAAAGTCAACAAGTCTGGCCCTTCCTGGTTACGACAACAATGGGCACCAGTGAAGAGTGAAGAGATTGGGGCGGCTCTTAACAGCGAGGTATTGAGTGAGTATGGAGCAGCGCCGGAGATCCCCGACAAAACGCGCCGACCAGCTGCACGATTCCCACATGCGAAAATCCGGGAGTGACGCAGCCGGGGATTGAGCCCGGTTCGCCTTGGAGGGAGGCGGGCAGGCTAACCGCTCAGCCACCGCGGCTCCCAATGGGCACTAGCGTTTTGTGCTAGAATGTGCCGGTGTCTAATCCTCTCCTGTAGAATACTTCACAGACACTGATTGATGAGCGCTGAAAATGAATTAAGTTTTTTTTTTCATGTACTGTACGTACGAAACTAGTAACGTAATCAAAGTTTTGCCCGGAACTTTGCACGGGGTTGGTAGCGTGGCGGATATAATTAAGCTGGAAGTTTTTCTTAGCAACAACCTGGTTTCCACATAGTGTGTGTACCGTGGAACGTCTTAATTGTTGTAACTAGATTATTTATTATCACTCTCGAGTCGTGAAACTGCCACTTTGTCGCCGATAGTTCCGCGCTTTGCCTGGGGGGAAGACCTGAGCGCTAGAGTGTTCACCAGGTGCGTTAGACGTCGGGAAACTCGTTGCTACTTTCCGTTATTTCATTAGTCCTTTAATCTTATTTACATAACTGTCTTCTACACAGTAAAATATGTTGTATGTACTTGTTACAAACAATAATTTTGATACTAGTTACCACATATTTTTTTGTAACTACACAGCTTAAATATTGTATATGTACAACACTTCATTTTAGATAACATACAAAATTGTTTATGTAACTCCATATTTTTGATAAAATTAAAGTCTACAACACTTGCTTGTTAGAATTATAACATTAGTTTTAAACGTTTAACACAAAGGTTTTGTGAAATTTATCATATATTATTTGTAGTGATACAAATTTTTTTTTGGCAACTATTATCTAAAGAATTCCGTGTACAAATAAAAAAATTAAAAATATACAGTGTAGGGAGTTGTAACACTAACGTCTGAATTTGTCAATGAGAATATGTTATGGCAAACACATTTAAACACCTTTAGTTAAATGGTTATCAAAGTGAACATGTTAGAATAATTACTTCTGTAAATGAATGGAAACAAAAAGGAAATCCTAACCTTAAATCATACCCTCTTAAATATTTATATTAACTGTCAACACTTACTGGTGCTGAGTTTTTTAATTATAATGCAACAAGCCATTCTTCGACTGTAATTGTACAGGTTACATGTTTTTTGTCTTGGCTTTTCGTTTATTTCAACGGTGGCCGAAAATCTCGTATATTTCAGCCCTGTTGATATGACTGTTTATTTACTACATAGTAGCCAATCGGAGCGCAATACAGCAGAAGAGTCTTTCTGGTTTAATTGCCCAGGCAGATTAATTTGAACAACAAATTATTCCAATCGGAATAAGTACGTAGTTGAATATGTTTTAAATGAAGTAGTTCAGTGTCTCGTGGGACCGCGATCTTTTGTAGTTATTCTCCTCTTACAGGAAAGGGTTATGTTCAGCTACTTGGAGACCACTTGCAGCCATTCATGGACTTCATGTACCCAAACAACGATGGAATTTTTATGGATGACAATGCGCCATGTCACCGGGCCACAACTGTTCGCGATTGGTTTGAAGAACATTCTGGACAATTCCAGCGAATGATTTGGCCACCAAGATCGTCCGACATGAATCCCATCAAACATTTATGGGGAATAATAGAGAAACTCCTGCACCGGCAACACTTTCGCACTAATGGACGTCTATAGAGGCAGCATGGCTCAATATTTCTGCCGGGGACTTCCAACGACTTGTTGAGTCCATGCCANATGGACGTCTATAGAGGCAGCATGGCTCAATATTTCTGCCGGGGACTTCCAACGACTTGTTGAGTCCATGCCACCTAGAGTTGCTGCACTTCGCTGGGCAAAAGGAGGTCCGACGTGATATTAGGAGGTATCCCATGACTTTTGTCGCCTCAATGTAATTCAAAATGAAATTCAAAATAAAAATACAACATTAACGCAAAAATGGAAACACGGATTACGCAATTTCCGAAGTATAGCTTCATTCCTAATAAATAATAGCTAAGCATTAATTGAGAAATAAGTGAACCGCAATTAATAGTATCGGTTTTCAAAAGCGACTCTAAACGAGTATCTTATTTTGGTGGTCACAGTTTACACACATAATTGGGGTTATTATTTTTTATCGAAGTTAAAATAATCTGGACGTTTCCCGGAGAAATTCAGTTGGGCAATTAATACCCACTATCAGTTGAATGACATTTGGTTATGCTTAACACTACCACAGCAAACATCTCAGGTTATAAGATAACCTCATCGATCACTGTGTCATATTCACGGGTCGATCCACAGGAAGTGTTTAGTTAATGATCTATTCTGTCACTGTACACATCAGCTACGGGTGTCCAATACGGGAGTCCCTCGCTTGTTGGGAGATTTCATTCCTTGCTGAGACTATATTTCGCATTCTCATAAAAACCTGATGCTGATATCATCAAATATACGTGCATTTTTATTGGTCCCGACATATAACAAATCGTTATACTAATGCTTGTCTGTCCATTGCAATATCTAAAATTATACTTTTATCGATGGAAGTNGACATATAACAAATCGTTATACTAATGCTTGTCTGTCCATTGCAATATCTAAAATTATACTTTTATCGATGGAAGTGAGTTAATGTCGGTGAGGAAAACGACACGCTCTGCAGCTTCCAGTGCAGACGTTGCTACAGCAGAGTACTAATGAGCCCGTGTCATCNGACGCTCTGCAGCTTCCAGTGCAGACGTTGCTACCGCGGAGTACTAATGAGCCCGTGTCATCTGGCATATTGAACGTTTTATTTATTTCTTCTCGATTAAAATTTGGGACCATTTATTGAAAAAATTCGACAGTGGAAGCTTAGTTATTTATTTTGCCCACCATCACAGACATAACATATGAACTAATAATGCATATTTATGCAACAATTAACATAATACATAATTATATATAAATTCATTCTCACGTTTTAATGACAATCGGGGAATACGTATTAACAATCAGGTACAACAATTTTCACANTATATATAAATTCATTCTCACGTTTTAATGACAATCGGGGAATACGTATTAACAATCAGGTACAACAATTTTCACAGAACCATGAATTTTATGCTTCTACAATGAAACCTTTACAGTAATGACCCTAACTATTCTGTTGTGACACTAAAACAAAACAATTACTGTATAAGGGATGATACAGCCTTTTTAAGAATGCATACGTTAAACAGCAGCTTATACCGTGAAATCCTGCCGCACACCCCAGTAATATGGCGCCACTGGCTAGTCAAGTGTTGGAACGCCGTTCGCCAATCAGCGCCTGGTAATCGGTTCGTCAGCCGGCAATCCAAACAATAGAGAACCTTCGGCAGCATGCAGTAGTTACTCGGTCGCAATGCCCATTCCCAGAGCTTCGCGCAGCCCAATCAGAGAATGGGTACGCCCACGTCATGGGCACTCCCGCTCCACTTCGCCCTTGTGTACTAATGCACTCTGCGGTGTTAAGGTGGCCGCCTGGACAGGCCGCCGAACGGTGTGCAGAGCTCCAGCAGAAAGCTTTCTATTAAAAAACCTTTCAACGTGTCTCAGCGAGGTCTGCTTAAAAATACCATTTAAGGAACGTTACGTGTCTGTATACGTTTTCCAGTTCCTCCATTTCTCTATAAAGCGTGTTTATGTGATAGTGAAAACGGCTCAAACGGGGGTTTTCCACGGTAATTTTAGGTATGAAAATTGCGGTACAAAAATTAAAAAAGGAAAAGGGACGTGCATCAAACCTTTATTTTTATTATTACGCCATGAAATGGTAGGGTATCCGCTGAAAGTCTCATAGAGGTGCGTTATCGACGGCAAGACTGCACGCCAGTTCAGTGTTTTGTGCGTAGACGCGATGAGATAGTTGATGCGCATGTCTTGGTCGTATCCAGCGCTCCCACGCTCTAAGGCCTCAGACGTGCAAAATTCCTTCAANGATAGTTGATGCGCATGTCTTGGTCGTATCCAGCGCTCCCACGCTCTAAGGCCTCAGACGTGCAAAATTCCTTCAAACAGGCGACCACCCTCACAGCCTGAAAAGCGAAGCGCCTGTATCTTTTGCAACACCGCACGCCTTTGGTGTTACAAGGTTGCATCATGAAACTACACAGGCTCTGCTTGTAAGTCAGCTAAATGGTGTCCTTTCAGACCTTGAAGCATGCCATAACCAACCTCTGATAACTTTCACGCGATGCGTAAATTTAAGTTCTCCGGCTCNGATAGTTGATGCGCATGTCTTGGTCGTATCCAGCGCTCCCACGCTCTAAGGCCTCAGACGTGCAAAATTCCTTCAACCAGGCGACCACCCTCACAGCCTGAAAAGCGAAGCGCCTGTATCTTTTGCAACACCGCACGCCTTTGGTGTTACAAGGTTGCATCATGAAACTACACAGGCTCTGCTTGTAATTCAGCTAAATGGTGTCATTTCAGACCTTGAAGCATGCCATAACCAACCTCTGATAACTTTCACGCGATGCGTAAATTTAAGTTCTCCGGCTCTGGACGCCGCCAAAACATGCAGTGGGTCAGCTTCGGAAGGTCACTTGCTCCATGCCGGTTTGGGCAATGAAAAGGCCTCTTGCCCGCTAATTGGTTCGTGGGCGCAAGGACGGTTTCAGTTTTATAACGTCGTCGTGTTTAGCGGATAATAAAACCATCTGGCATTTCTCATTTCTTCCAATGATTAGCTCACCTCCTTCACGTTTTGGGTATTCAAGTCCAACCGGTCGCAGTGAAGGTAGTTTCTCCGAACTGACTTGACATTCCTAATCAAGGCCTCGAACACCGTACCTTCATGCCATTTCTTGATAGTTAACACTTTCCAGACCGGCTATGACATATGTAAAGACTATAGTTTATCGCTGGAAAAGTTGCTATTTAGTAGGATTCACCGTACTGTACGCGTGCTCAGCAGTTTTCTTGCGTTGTTGGCTGTCGTGCATCTGAAGCTCTGATACAATGAGTATTCTGATACTGTAAAGCAGAGCGTTTGTGACTCGTCTGCAAAGAACTTAACTAAGTTAAAAACTTCATCATCCAATAGTAAAAGAAACATTAGATAGAGCGTTGTTAAGAAAGTATGTTGGCTTAACATTTCCTCGCTATTTTTTTTTTTTTTAGCGTATCTAGCTATACGGCATAATTTTATTTACTCCGGCGTGTTTATTTGGAAATTGCATCATTAGTAGATTTTATAGAAATTTTTACAGATGTTTTTGTATGTTGGTTTTCTGAGAAGCATCGGCTTTTGGCTATTTACACTCATATTATATAATGTCACTTGAAATAATGTAGTAGATAGCACCACAAGGTTTCAAAGATATTTGAGGAATAAATGGTTATTAATTTTAATGTATAAAATAAGAACTTGTATCTGCGCATTTTAAATTTTATTACTTTTAATGTTCTGGTCTAGGGAGGATTAAATCACAAATAAAAAAGTAATTTAAATTTTGGTCTCGTCATTTTATGTGAATTCTAGCGCAGTTTGCTACTATCGGTCTCCCAGCCAACGAGACAGGAAATCCAGTAAGACAATTTGCTTAGAAAGGAAAACGTGTTATTCACTTGTGTAATTACTGGAATTCTTTGAGTCAGTCCATGATAAGGCCTCATAGCGGCATGACAAGGACGTCTGAGCGGTTATAGCTCGTGTCCAACCCTGTCACAGAATAGGTACTCATACAGAGACGAAAAGACATGGAGGTTCCTTTGATGTGGGCGTACCCATTCGCGGATTGGCTGCACGAGGTTATGCAACGGCTCTCTGGTCTGATTGGCTACTGCGTGGCGCGAGAATTTCACTACTGGTCGGGTTGCCGAGGGACAAGTAAGTTGCCAGCCGTTGATTAGCGAACGGCTTCCCGACGCTTTGTTGGCCTAGTGACGTCATTTATCTGGCGTGTACGGCTGGAGTTCGCGGTATAACCAGCTGTTTCACTCGAACATTTCTCAACTATTTTGTGACCCCGTCATCACTCAGTGAACGCGTGTTCACGTGCTTCTCTGTTCACTAAAGTCTGAACCCAAACTCAAATCAGAACTCCTTTCCTGGTTGGCTGAGTGTATCTTTATACACTCTAAATTCGAATCAGAGAAAAAAACACTGATTCGCAGTGAAATTCAACTACTTGAATAAGTGAAAATGGCTCCAGTTATAATAGGTGAAAAACCACTGTTTGTTTCAGTGAATCAATTTCAATAATTGAATAAGTGACAGTCAACTGCGTGTAGCGCATACATATGGTTTCTATTGAATGTAGCCAAATAATTACTAGAAATGAACAAATTTCCTGTAGTCGCTGTTTATATTGGGCAATTCAAGGTAATAAAAAAAAAAAGGAAAACAGAAATTGCGGTGTCCACGATTTGAAACCACAGTAACCCGTTGTCAAATAGTTACATTACCAATCGAGCTACCAAGGGNAAATTGCGGTGTCCACGATTTGAAACCACAGTAACCCGTTGTCAAATAGTTACATTACCAATCGAGCTACCAAGGGATACAATGTATGTATTATAGTTCTCTTTCGAAAATATGTGGCGTTAAATTGTATGTACCTTGTTTTTGTTTTTAATTTAATTGGTAATATTAGGACTGGTAAAACAAATAATATGCACGAATACACTCACATCGCAACGTTTAATGCAGTTTAAACCTTCAAACCGAGTGCCATGATGATTGCGTGACAACGAAGTAAAAGACGTAGAAACGAATTGGAAGAATGAACCTTCATGTTGCCGGGTAAATTGGTACTATAAAACACGAAACTCAAGTTAAAAAAATTTATAACGTGTATAGGGTTCATAAGTTTATGTGTTACTTCGTTTGATACATCTTGTTTAACTAATACATCAGGCAAAAAAACACTAAAAAAAACGGTGAATGAAATGGTTGATGAACCAGTGGAAAATGTCACTAAATCAATAATCAAAGAAAACTGGCGTTTTTCACTAATTCGTCAGTTAAATTGATTGAAGTGACTGTTGATTAAGTCAGGTGCTGTTTATTTATTTAAACAGTGAAACTCTAACTGATGCAGATTTAGAGTGTAAACGTGCTTGAGTACTATTGGCTGCGTCATGTTGCGGGCACATCAATACTGGTCAGGATATCATCAGGGAAGGTCGTTTCTAGGCGACGAACGGCGGATGTCGTATTGCCGTGCAGCTAGAAATTGAGACATTCTGCTAGCGCGTGTGCAGGTGGGTTCGGCTGTCGCATTGTAGTCCATTCATTGTCACTTCCAAGTTTTCTAAACCAGTAGTTCTACTTTCACGCTATTCTCCCGCTTAATGCAAAAAGAAATAGCTTAAGCAAGTCCAGAAATTTACACTAATAGGACAACGCGTACTCAATTTAATAGTATTTCGTTTGAGATGTATTTCTTACTAGGCATTACCTGCACATACATTTTCTTCCTGCCTTTATTCATATTAATTATTAATGCAATATTATAATTTAAAGATAAAATAAAAGTAAAAGTTAAATTTAAGAAAAAAAAAATTAAATCTTAATGTTGGCGAAAATATGAAACGTTTGTGATACTACGTGACGTATTTAGGAAACAACAAAACACANAATTAAATCTTAATGTTGGCGAAAATATGAAACGTTTGTGATACTACGTGACGTATTTAGGAAACAACAAAACACACCCTACATGATGAGATTTCTCAAAGGTTTGATAGTAAACGTGTGAAAGCACAGTGAATATACTATAGTCTCGCTTCTATAGACACGGCTAAGATTTCGTAGAGGTATATTAAAAATTAGACTTAATCTGCGTTCACGCACCGAAACCAGTCATGGGCAATATTGGGAGGTAAAGATAAGTAAAGTGGAGAGATTTGGACTGCTCTTAACATCGAGGTCTTGAGAGCTTATGAGGGTGAAATGAGGTAAGTATGGAGCACCACGGGAATGCGATGGTGGGGGAAACGGGAGATTCCCGAGAAAACCCGCTGACCAGCGGCATCGTCCGGGACGATTCCCACGTGCGAGAATATGGGTGTGACGTGGCCAGGAATCAAACCCGGTTCGCTTAGGTGGGAGGTGAACAGTCTAACCACTACACCACCGCGGCCTCAATTTGGGAAGTTCGTACTTCACTTCACCGGTGATTTTCAAGAATGGTTATGGTAATCAACTGCGTGGAAATAAGTTATTTAATTCTGCCAGCAGTATGGAACATGCGGCATTTCGAATCAAACACTCTGACTTAGTCGAGATATAAATGGAAATTCTGCAAGGCGAACGTGGATGCGAAATCTGCAATTCAAGAGTTCAGCCTAGCTGCAGCTATTTTTTGAATTCGAAGCCTTGAAACGCAGGAGCTTTAAGAATACATGGCCACGATATATTTTTTTTTGCTTTAAAGGCACATCGATACGGGCGACAATAACACGCGTGAACAGCTGCCAGTCGCCCCTACGCGCAAGGCGCTGAACACGCGTGTAATGCTTCTGTATCTTTTCTGGCAAAAATTCTTATTCCCAGGACCTTTATTTTCTGAGATGTGCGTAAGCGCGCAAACAACGAATGTATAGAAAGTATGTGCGGACTACTAACTCTTAAGGGCGACTTTTGCTCACTCGCCTCTTGTCTCATCGCCCCTACGCGCAAGGCGCTTAGCTGGCTTTCACTCGTTCCGTAAGAAACTCGCCTGAATGTGACTAAGCGGTGGCCCTACATTTTTATGATATGCTAATGGAAATAAAAGTATTGCACGTGTTTACTACCAAATGTCTACAACTTTATGCGCCAGCCATGTAGAGTAATAAACTGCGATTTATAGCAAAGTGTTAAAAATACATGCACTTGGTTATCGTATAGTTTCTCGCTGTATCATAAAGAGGCAAGTAACAACTTGGTAGCAATTACGGGTAAACAGGGTAGTTCGTTTTGTTACACTCATTTATGGAGATTAAACTTTGAGCATTTAGCTTCCTGGAGTGAGTGAAGAGATATGGGTGGCTCTTATCACGTAGGCCTTGAGAGCCGATGAGGGTGAAGGGAGGAGAGTATGGAGCAGCGCTGGAATGAAGGGGCGGCGAAAATGAGAGATCACCGAAAAAACCCCCCGACCATCGGTATTGTCCAGCACGATTCCCACATGTTACCCCGCCGGGAATCGAACCCAGTTCACCTAGAAGGGAGGCGATTAGTCTAACCATTAAACCACCGTGGCCCCTTAAGCTGTCGGGGAAAGAATTATTCGAGAACGTGGCGCCAAATTCACATCAAGCAGTATAGAAGGGAAATGTGAGTAGTATTAGTGAAATACTTTTTTATGTATTTACTATCACACTTATAAAACCCCCTTTGGATCTAAAGTTTCCTACTTGGTGCGCAAATTTTTATTTGCAGTGAGTGTACATTCATATTTATTAAATTTCTTGAAAAAAGTTAACGTATCAGGAAAGCTACTTATTAAAATAATAATTCGAGAGCAATTGCTAATTGTTCTATTATCGTAACAACATTTCATTTTAGACAGAAACGATAACAGTCAAAATTACAAAAAAATTGCAGTCTTTCCTATCGTACTGCATTTAGCGGGTTCTGACGTCCTTTCTCACCTTCAGTCCCGAAGTGCTTTTCTCCTCGCAGACGGTAGGCAATACACGACCTTCTTGGAATAGGATATCAAATCGCCGTGTGCGAGTGTCCGAGTGCGTTCTCCGATGACGCGGGTCTGGAGCACCAGCTTTCTGCTCGGGAAAGTGCTTTCTTCAAGTTACGTCTATGTCATGCGAGCCGCCCATGAGTGCCTGCTTCTCTCCTCAATCGGACAAACAAGGCGAGTATAACAGAAGACGTGGAAACAGAAATAGTTTTAACCCCTACGTGTCCAGTTGTTTCCTGCACCGTGAGCGCAAGCTGCTTCATGCTCACCTCGCTTCACCCTCATCGGCTCTCAAGACCTCGATGTTAAGAGCCGCCCAAATCCCTTCGCTCACTCATATCCCTTTGCTGAATAATTGCGCGAGACGTATTATTAATGTATTCAAACATTTTTTTCAACGCACTTACAAACACAATAGAGACTAATACCGGACCGGTGTATACGAATGGAATGGAGATATTTGGGAGGTTCTTAAAATGGCCGCCTGGGGAGGCCACTGAACGGTTTGCAAAACTCCAGCAGAAAAGGTTTTATTTAAAAAAAAACCGTCCAACGTGTCTGAGTGAGGTCTGATTACAAGTACCACTTAAGAAACAATACTAGTCTGTATACGTTTTCCAGTTATTACATTTCTCTGTAAAGCATCTTTTTGTGATAGTGAAAATGGCCCAAACGGGTATTTTCACGCTCATTTTTCGGTATGAACATTACGGTACAAAGCATTAATAAAGGGACAGGGACGTACATCGAACCTTTACTTTCATTATTACGTCATAAAATTGCAGGGTCTACACTGAAAGTCTCATAGAGGCGCGTTATCGACGGCAAGACTGCACGCCAGTTCAGTTCTTCGCACGTAGACGTGATGGGAGAGTTGATGCGCATGTCTCGGTNTGTGGAGCGGCGCCGGAATGCAAGATGTTATAATTTTGATATTTTGTTGATATTTATCCTTAACGGGGATATAGGAGCGTAACAAGTTATTAATAAGAGTTATGTAATAAATACTATATGAAAAAGTTTTATTTAACATTTAGGTCGTATAATATTATTTCAATATAATTATGATTGAATATGCACGGGGGGAGCTAAACTTAATTACTGAACTATTAAATGGTTTTTAATTGTGAATATTTAACGAGCTACGTTTTTAGTAAAGCCTAATTGGAGAGTCCCCACCTTGTTCGTGATTCCGGAGGCTGATTAAGATGGCGCACGTCGACGGCCGGACACACCCATCTTCAGTGGTCTTCTCGTTCCAANATTCCGGAGGCTGATTAAGATGGCGCACGTCGACGGCCGGACACACCCATCTTCAGTGGTCTTCTCGTTCCAATGGCCCGACGACAAAAGACACCGCCGACGGACTACACTGCCCTATATCGGCTGTGTTGTCCCCGTTTACTGGCCGGTGAAGGGAATTTATGTGGTTTGCGATTTCATAACTAATTTCAGCGGTCACTACACGTGTCCTGGATAAGTAAGTGAAGGTGTGATCAGGCAGGCCGCTCAGCTAAGGCCTGACCACAACTATTAACAAAGGGCAGGGGAAACGGGAGACCCCTCGAAAAACCCGCTGACCAGCGGCATCGTCCGGCACGATTCACACATGTGAAAATCCGGGGGGCAACCCCGCCGGGAATCGAACCCAGGTTCGCCTTGGTGGGAGGCGAATATTCTTAACCCCTACAATACCGCGGCCCCAGGCTCTCTCGAGCCACGTTACTTTTACTTTTCATTCTGTTTCTATTACTTTGCGTCCTATCGCCCTTTGATTGGTTACTGTGGTGTATGATTGTAAACGATGTGTTATTTCACTGCGGAGCTGGTGTGCGGGTGAGTGCGGAAGACGGGTGGCGGAGTCCGGGGACAGACACGCAACTAGGCCGGGCCAGGTCGGGCCAGGCGTGTGGCCGTGAACCCTGGTGAGGCTGCCACGCGCGTCGGGCCCGCGCCGCCCGCACTATTGATTCCCGCGCCGACAACAGCCACCCCCGCAAACCACCCCTAACTCCCCTGCGTCAGCCGCCTCCCTCCGCCATCTCCAGCAGCACTTCCCTTCCTTACTCCACTCCGCATCTGCGGGCACGTGGCTGCCGTATCTGGGTCACTGGCAGGCCCCGGCAGTTTGAGGCCACTCCTCTCCCTTCCGTTCTCAGCCTCCTATCCCGGCCCTTTCCCTGAATACAACCGCCGATACACACTGCCTCCTCCCTTCCTCCTCAACAAATATTATGTAACAATTCTCTGTGTAAATGATTGTTGCATGCACACAGCCTTTAATCGCTGATGTACAGGCTACAAACCACCAAAAACGAAATTATTTGATAATCCAAATTACATTCTGATGACTACATTAAATTAAAGGTGACATAGTACATCATAAACCAAATGTACGATGTTTTGAGGTTAAACAAGTTTGTATCATATTTTAACAAAAAAAAAAACAAAAAATGTATAAAGGTGCAGTCAAATTTTCATCTGCTCAATTGCTAGTAGTCGACTGTTTTATAAATTCCAGGGCTATAGCAATCGTTGGATTACTCACTGCTAGGTTTAAGTTTATTTCAAACCAAAATAAGTACTGACTTATTAAAGAATATGGGAAGCTGTCTCATTTTCACCACTATAGTAAAAAATTTGAAAACTACTATTTATTTAAACATACTTTATTTTCAGTTCATTACCAGGTAGATTGATTCACGACACTTAAAAGTAAACGAACTGAAAAACCTCTTAAATCAGACATTCGATGTCCGGAAGTCTGCTCCATTGGAATAAATTTTACTTGTCAAAAACACATTACTGTTACAAGTGTCCTAGGGTATATCTAACTTCGTGAGGAATGGAGGATTTAATAAAAACGAAATACCCAAATTAACTTTCCTAATTTCTTCACAATGTTATATAAATGTACACACAACTATTATCTACAAAATGAAACTGCTTGTCCCTACTACTAACGAATTAATTTCTTTACCGAGAACAAATTTTATGTCAATATAAATTATAAATAAGGTCTTATTACTGTCACTTGATATTTACTTATTAATTACACATACACGATCATGATGTACACTGCCATACATTAACATCATTCCAAACTTCCGCCACTCACGCATTAAGTCCCACTTCCCTGCAGTCCTGCCGATACGTCTCAGTCTCGGCTCTCCTTCGAACCTTGAGTCTCGCCGAGGAGGTGATGACCAGAAAATTCGCGCAATGCCTCCCACGTCATTCATTCCTCCTGGGACGGGAGTGACGTCAACACCGTTATCATTATCTAGGCCTGTAGTGGTGGCTCCGCTTCCCCTCCTATGGGTACCAGTGATGTCATCCTGGGAGGCCTGACGACGTGTCCAAAACCCCCCTTTTCCGGGGGGGGGCATCATGTAACAACACTCCAAAATAAACATGATAATGCTTACAACTAAAAGCTACAATTAATACAAAATAATTCCACGTTAATTTTGATGCAAGTGGGTAGATACAAACCTTTTTATATGATTTGAAATTACATACAGACACCATTAAAAATTGTTCATGACGTACACACTAAAATAGAAATAGTTAAATTTATTCAAATCAGCTAACTTTACGGCAGACCTGTTGAAATTTCCCCACGTCAATCAGTCGAATTGTACTTTCCATTTTAGTCGCTAGTATTCACAGATTAAATAGTGATTTCTGCTGATTCCTAGTAAACTGCTCTGGCCTGGCAGTTACACCCCAGTGTATTCCATTGATTCGCTGGTATATATCAGTTCATTAACTAAAGAGTCAGTAAAATAATTCTACTGATTTAACTCATAGATTCATATTATGAGCGCAGGATGCTCGGCATGGTTACTGTTACAAAGAAATCACTGAAGTTGTTTTTGTATTTTAATCCTAAAAAAGTACTGTAAAAATAATTTAACATGTTTTTAATGCAATACTGATTATTAATCTCACCATTTCAGCTATCTGCTGCATACAATGGTATCAAATATTTATCTTCGGGAGGACTAATCACGACATTAATTATGTGCCATATATGTACTACTCTAAAAGAAAATTGATTTACTTTAACCTGAGTTATAGATATGATGGTGTTTAGCATACATCATCTTGACATTTCTGGCACGCGTACGCAAATCTAATGGCGTAAAATTTGATACCTCTTTCGACGAATATTTTTCAACTCGAGTTACAGATTTTGTTATTGCACGTTAGTGTGTGAAACGCCACTTGGAAAATCGTCTGGGCGATTTTTTCTGGGACGTTTAAACGCAAACTTCCATTTAAAAAAAATTGCATTCACGCCATAGCATCAATACTAGGTCCCATAATTCTCTCCTCCCTACTATTCCGCATCATAAGTCTGATATTTACTCCTGATCCTTTTCTGTTCGATCTGGTCGGCTCTGGAATTTTATCACGAACGTAAAACAATGCACATCATTTACAATGTTAAGCTTGTACTGAAATTTATGTCATCAGGAAATACCAAAGGTACCGAATAAATATCACCCGTTTATTTTAGCCCCTTCATATAAACGTTACGCATAGTTATGTCTGTGTGTGTGTGTGTGTGTGTGTTGGTGGGCGATCATGTTTATGGATTGGTGTAGAATATGAATACATCTGTAATTTATTTTCGTAATTCCCTTATAACATAACGTTTTATGTGTTTTTTTTGTAAAATTGTATTGAAAATTTGTTATTGTAAAGCCGTTCTTTTGTCATGTGAATATATACGTATTTGATATCGACTGTTCTGCTAGGTTAACAACATTCGTTGATTTTTACTGTTTTTGCATTGACGTAGCGAAAATTTCATTTTGCAATTATAGTTATTACTTATTATCCGAAGAAAATGTTACTTGTAATCTGTGGNAGACGTAGCGAAAATTTCATTTTGCAATTATAGTTATTACTTATTATCCGAAGAAAATGTTACTTGTAATCTGTGGTTAAGTGGTAAACAAGGCCACATGGCCTTAACTTCGCCACATAAATAAAGGCGATGTTATTATTATCACAACTTACCATTGTATCTGCTTGTCAAGACTGCTATTACTGGGAGCATAGTAAAGAATCGTTGTAATGCCACGCGCAACACGTGATGACGATATACATCACGTCGAGACGTAAGCGCCGAAATTCCCTTGCTTACTATGCACTGCGCGATGAGAATATTTCCTGTAAAATTTGGAAAATGCCCACCCAGAGTAGAGGGTCACCTGTAGAAAGCCATTATTAAGAACGAAACTGCGAGTTATTTTTATCGAGACGGAAAATACAAATTTTTATGTTATTAGTTTTATTTTTGCAAGTTATTATCCCACTCCCCCCCCCTCACCCGCCGGCTATGAGGATTTATTGTGCATGGTACCGTTTCGACAGAATAACTGGGCAGTTAGAGACTAATGCTGCTGTTAGTTTCACGTTCAAAATTATCTTGTTAGGAGCATCCTGAAATATGTGGCCTTGGCTTGACGTCTCCAACAGACGTAACGAAAAAGTGGTTTTCCTTATACACAAGGTACTGTAACTAACACGTGCTTTGCTCGGTCTTCTGTCGTTCCTTTGTAACTTAGCAGAATTAGACATTGAATAGCTTCAAAGTAGTCGCCTGAGTGAATTGTGAAATTCTCTTCCGAGTATCGGCCAGTCGTAGATTTTGTCAACTAATTTGTAATGCGTCGTCTCACCAAAAAAAGAATATTGTCTAAATTTGTCCAGCCAAATCATTTATTGTGAACATAAACGTTATTGATTGCAGTGATTTCGCATATTTTTTTTGGTCATACAAAATAAGCATTCGTTTTGTAAACGTTAATATTTTATCGGTCGTTGAAAAGTAATTTTGTGTTTGCCAAATAAAATTAGCACGATGAATTCACACAGAATGTGTTGTAACCGCCAAAAATTGGCATCTTTAGAAAAAAAAGTGCTTATTGTTAGTAATCTTTGATGTTAACGTTGATCTAACAATATTCTTCACGTCTCTTGCGTAATGGCGTGAAGCTTTCAGAAACCGTCTGAACTGTCTTCATTTAGAATGTTGACAATAACACGGCTCTGAAACATTTTTTTATTATTCATTTATAATTAAAATAGTGCCAATTTATTTTAATGTTTTGGTAATGCAAGACTCGGAGAAATTACCATTGTTTTGCCATATTTACCTGGAAGATGCTGGTATGTGTGTGTGGGAGGCTCATCTTGGGTTTGCCGCCTTAACTGGAATAACAGTATTTTATGGAGAAAACTGAGTAGCGGTCAAAAAAGGCATAAAAATATATTAGCATTATATTAAACTGCATGTTAAATTTATTAAAATCTGTTAAGAAAGTAATGGATAAAAATACTAATACGTATATTAATGTTCTTCAGTGGTATTCAAAAGAGTAAATAGTACAAATAAAACTTTTTGGCTTTGAGCGCTCACAAACAAGCTTAATTATGGCGAATAAGAGAAGTTACGAAAGTAGGAGCTAATTAATATAGTTGTCATCGAAGGGGATTTTTTTACCTAGTTTTCACATTGAAATAAAGAGAATGCGTCAGTCAACGTTTTGCTAAATTCAGTTTTACGGATGAATATTAAAAAACACGTGGACATATATCGTTTAAGCCCCACTCTAGCGTGAAGCACCAACTTTATTATTTATATACATTTTGACACAATACAGAACGTAAGATTTTAAAACTTAGTATTTATTTTAGTGTGATTGCAAATATCCCATTTACTTACAAACAAAACGGAGAAAACGTACACATGCAACATCAGTGCTACCTAGTGGCGAAAATTTGTAGTTACCTAAACATTAGCACTGAGCTTCCCAACCTGAGTAGAATAAATCTTCACAATACTGAAGTCTGTTCTCGGTAAAGTAAGCACATCTGAAATAAACTTTTAAAAAAATCGCTGGCCGTTAACTCCGTATAAAAGCGCGACCACGTTCGTCACTCGATCTCGTTGCAAACAATCGCTACAGTGTTAAGTGGCAACGAAGTTGGGTACAGGAACCGTGTGATGATTTACATGCCCGTCTAGCACCTNCAATCGCTACAGTGTTAAGTGGCAACGAAGTTGGGTACAGGAACCGTGTGATGATTTACATGCCCGTCTAGCACCTACTACTCACACCCGTACTTTCTGTCGCTACTTCATCGCGTTCCAGTTATCTCTGGATTGTGAATGTAGAAACGCGGATTATAAACGGCAGCAGCAGCCTACATTTATATCCATCATTCGTTGCGAGATAAGAATAGAATGAATACAAATCGCATAGGTGGCAGCCAACGCAGTTATATTCGGATAAAAATGTTCATACCGGTGTTCATCGTTATNAGAATACAAATCGCATAGGTGGCAGCCAACGCAGTTATATTCGGATAAAAATGTTCATACCGGTGTTCATTGTTATCAGACTTAAAATATTAGGCGGTCAGCGGACAGTATAAGAATTTCACTCGAATAATCTCGAATGCCACTGTATGAATTCGAATCTCTAATTAACATGCTAGGATATAAGGTGTTAAATAAAGATAAATATTTCAGGAAAGCTATAACCGTTGAAGAACGACTGACAGAAACTCTTCGTTACTTGGCAACTGGGGATAAATTAAATAGTCCCCAATAATCATTTAAAACTATAGCAGAACTACCCGGCGTTACCCAGGTATAATAGGGCAGTAAGATGGAGCACATTCTGCAAGCACAGTATTTTAAGTTGGGAACTGAAGTGCATCCCTCCCAAATGCGGTCCAGATCTGTCAGACAGTGTAGAATTGAGATACACTACCCAGTTTTAGAAATTTATGTATTTTGGGCCTATTAGCGATTAAACTATGGTCGTTAGACAATTTGTTTCTCGATCGAATATGCTCCATTTTAACTCATCTACCCCACCCTGATGTTTATTAGCATTTATTCGAGTATAGCCGGTATACTTCTGAAATACTGCTATTGAAATACGATCTACAGGTGTACAGCAATACATTACATACCACGATATTTCCGTTCAAAGGCAATTCAAGAGGCTAAAATATTTTTTTGTAATTTTAGCCAATAACATTTATTGTTNCACGATATTTCCGTTCAAAGGCAATTCAAGAGGCTAAAATATTTTTTTGTAATTTTAGCCAATAACATTTATTGTTGTTGTGATATGAATTAATAGCCTGAAAAAAAGTACGAAAATGGAGAGAAACTACTTTTAAGAAAAAAAAAGAAACANGTTGTGATATGAATTAATAGCCTGAAAAAAAGTACGAAAATGGAGAGAAACTACTTTTAAGAAAAAAAAAGAAACACGTTATAGTAATTTTAAATTTACATATTTATCTTTTGCTCTCAAAATTCAAAATGAAATAAAATTGATATCTTAGGCTACTAGTCAAACTAATTACCCACGTTATTATAATTCCATGAAGGATATTTCTAGCAATTTTTTTTGTTGTTCACCTGTATTTAAATTTTAACTATCGAAATAATATTGAGTCAAAATACCGCAGGTGAATCGAGTGTCGGATTTCAAAGAAATTGCAGCAAGCCACTCCCGTGCATTCAATAAACACTTCATCTCAATCCAAACTCAGTATAAAATAACTTTAGATATTTGTATGAATAAAAAAATTCAGTCGAAAAGTTTGTCCTGTTGCCGGCAGTCGTTTGTGCACGCGAGTCTCCTACTCCCTAGACTGCGGCTCGGCACGGACCGGTCTGTAGCTGGGCGGCAAGATAACGGCCTGGCAGTATACGTGCGCGCGCAGACATAAAAACGTTCGGAATTTTGTCTTGAGTAACAGCAAATGCAAAACCGGACACGGACACATTTTTTCTGGCGACATAAGATAGCAGTGCTCTTGTGACAGTACGTTCTGGGTGATTTCTTTACTTTCTGCGTGTGCTGATCGACAGAAGTCAATCGTTTCTCTGATTTGAGCGCAAGTTTTCTGTTAAAATATTCAACAGTATTGAATTAAAATCACGTTAGATAAAAGCAACAACGATGCAGGTGGAATATTTCCTGTAGTTTGACGCATCGAAAGATTACTTGTTCCATTTACACATTTGCATCATATAAAGACAAAATAAATGCATTACAAAATCCCTCGCCTTTAAAATGAGTCCGAAGGGAGAGGGGCTATAATTAGTTGATGTGAAGATTTACGGCGCGGCCTAAGAAATATCTCGACGGGAATGCATCACTCAAGACAATATTGGTTAACAAAGTTTGCAAACACTGAGGGGGCTTGCGACAGCGTAATGTTAAGCCAACTTGGACACACTTTACCGCACAGCAGTTTTACTTCTAAATAAAATAAAAAATTCGTGCAAATAACAGCACTTAATGTCGTACAGAGCTATTATATATCTAGCCAATGCCGAATGTGATTTTGTAGCATATCCATAATTGTTGGCACGATATTTTCGATGGTATAGAGTTCTTGAAATGTGTCTCTTATTACTCTCTTGTCGAAATCATGCGAATTAACTTGTTATAAAGAATAAAAAATTTAAAATATCGTTAATAATTTTACATTAAATAACACAAGAATAGTGAGTATAAACACCGCTAAACAATAACACAAAATAGAACTGAGAAGAGGATAAAGACATTGTTTTTATTTTCAATTATTTTTTATCCCAAAGAAAGGAGTGATGGATGAAGTTCAAGCTAAACTATAAATGTTTTAAATCAACGTTCGAAACTTTGCCCGCACTAACTGCATTTAATTTAGCTCAAATATAGGCAAGCGAATCCCAACCAACGTGGCGGTGAATCGTACAATTTGGAACAATTAATAAATATGTTACTTAAATTGTAACTTGAAAATTATCTCCAATGAAATAAGCTGCTTTTTGTTCACTTAAAAAAGGTTGTTATAACCACTGACAGTGTTCTGGTTGACCTATTGGCTGCTCTATGGGGCGCAGTCGGTCGAGTGTTGAGTGCGAGTGGTTCCGGTTTAGAATCCCGGGTAGAGCAAGGGTGTGATTTATGCTCGTCCGTATGTGTCACCCTTTCATGGGAAATGTCACTTCCAATAGGAGAACTACGAGAACAAAGTTGTCACGGAATTAAACAAATTAGTGCTGTAAATCTGTAAATATGTTTTCATTTTTTTTTTGTACTTTTACAAGTAAAACCTTGGAAGCTAGTTACCAAAAAGATATTTATTGGCTTTTTCCTGTAATAAATACATTAACCTACTAAGTTGACTTGCAAGGTACAGTTTTATAATATTACAGTTAAGCTTGTGTTTCAGTCACATTAATAAATAGCGAATTAAAAATGTTATTTAATATGATTTCGAAAATAAATTTATTTATTATACCACTACTGTACTACAAAGATTATCATTTATATTATATTTAAATAAATAAGCTACAACTAGAAATCGAACCTGCAACTTCTTGAGCAAATACGCGTGACCTTAACTTCGACACCAACAAACAAATTTAGGTTGCTTATTACTAAAACGATAGCGTTAGTTTTGAATCTGTTTGTCTAGTAATTTGGCAGTCATAAAATTTTAAACTTTTAATGTTTTAGTTTTTAATTCTTTTCAAATAGGAATACTTATTTGCACATTCTTTGTTTCATAATCGAGAAAATATTTTCTCTTAATGAACGTTGTGTTAGGAATAAACATTTACTGTTATAAATAATAGACAATAGTATATTACGTACAAACAATTTTATCATAAATTATACAGATATAGTTTAACAGTTATTACACTGTGCCGCCGAAGCCAGCATTATTTGGAAAACTTCTTTACAGGTGACGTTAATTTTGCACATAATTCGGAATTCTATAAATAATACATAAACCGACAAGTTAATCAACACCTTTGTATACAAACTCTTTATGATTTACTGGGATTTTCGTTTAATTTGAACATCTAGGCGTATGTCGACCATAATTTCACATAAACTACCGTTTCACACGGCAATAATGCTTACACGCAGATTAATTGGACGGAATTTGTAAAGTAGGTGGCCATTAAGCTGTAGAGTGTAATATGTTTTAAAGGCGGCATTGTTTCATTTTTATTATTTTATTTCTTATTTAAAAAAACTGTGTGTATATGCTTTCTTTATACCGTGGGTCAGTTCACTGCGAGTAAAATAACTAATTTTCGTGACTTTGTGCAAATAAAGCTTTAAAACGTTTCTATAGTTTCAGAAGAAAAGCATTGGCTTAAAATTTCTGTTGTGTTATACATAGTTAAAATGTACGCATAAATCAATTCACTCGAAATTGCACCGAGTGTTAAAAACTACATAGTATTTCAGTTGTATAATTGTTATTATATGTGTTCGTATAGGAATATCATGGGCAAGTGCAATTTTGTAACACTTAGGATAACTTTTCCGTGCCACTGCGAACGTCCTTCGTCTTCCATTGCCTTACAAATAACTGAGCCCGCCGTAACTGATGTTTGTGGAATAGCCGATAGCACGACCAGATCTGCGCGCGCATCTCTTCCCCTCTTCCTCCGCTTAAGCCACTTCCACGCGCTCAGGCATGCACAGACGTCTGCCAACCACAGTATTTATAGTTTAAAAAACACTATGAATGTTATTTTTAAAATGACTTGGTATTTTTATGAAGTTTTTATTGGTTATATCACAATATAAAATATCCTAAAAATCTAGAAAAAAAATCTGGTTCCTAAAGGGCCTTAAAGTGATTGTGTAGTGGAATATCGCGATATTTGTGGTATTGTTATCGCTGAAATATTTTCGTTATTAAGACACTTGTATACTTCCATTATTGATGTACTATTTCTGGTAGGTACCAGCATTTCCGGGGACACGGTGGCTGAGCGGTTAGACTGTTCGCCTCCCACCAAGGCATGTTCATACTTAATTTGAGTGTCTTGACGTGATTCCACAAAACTGACGACTTCAAACATTCATTAAGTTTATCGACTGGCGTTGACCGTGGAATCACTGGCAGTGTTTGGCGAAAATCACCTCCCAACAGAATCACCGCACCACCAAACCTTTTTTTGATTGTTTCGTAGATCTTGCATCGTTTTCAGTCTAATGCCTCCAAATATTTTTTATGCGCCATCGTACATTCATCCCAAACTATTAATTTGCATTGCTGCAAACATTTGGCCATTGCACAGTTTTTCGAAAGGTTGTGCGTTGGAGTTTCATTGAATTGCACATTCAAACGGCAACTTGAGTGCTGAATGAGCAGTTCGACCACCTTCCAATAACGTAGCTGCGATTCCAGATGAAGCAAGTGCAAGTACAATTCCTTTTAGCGAGCGAATCGTTGCCAAAATCAATGCGATCAAAAAAGTTTTTCCAGTTCCACCGGGTGCGTCCAACAAGAAAATTCATCCAGTTCCATCGTTCACAACTTTCACGAGGGTGTCGTACGCATGCTTTTGTTGCCGATTCAACAGCGGAACGTCATTCGAACTTATTATTTCAATGCATCGCAATCATATTGTTTTTCTCTTCCATCTTCTGTACGTGCTAAACGTATTTGTGACAATCGATTCCGTTCAATTTCATTTCGTTCTCCATCGTGACGTTCGGAATATTCCCTATTCTTTTTTTTTCCCTGATAACTTTTCCATGACCATAAACAAAACTAAAAAAAAAATTTACGTATATTCCTCGTGACGTTGGGTTTTTCCTGAATTCGAAAATATTCCGGGAAACTTTTCCAATTTTTCTTTCCATAAAAACCTAATTTGGACTATTACGAACATTTTAAAACGAAAAATAGCCAAAACGGTCCAGCTGTTCTCAAGTGATGCGCTTACCGGGGCCACGGTGGCTGAGGCGAACAGGGTTCAATCCCCGGTGGTTCACTCCAGTTTTTTTCTCAAGTGGGAATCGTGCCGGACGATGTTACTGATCGGCGGGTTTTTCTCGGGGATCTCCCGTTTCCCCACCCATTCATTACGGCGCTGCTCCATACTCACCTCACTTCACCCTCATCGGATCTCAAGACCTCGCTGTTAAGAGCCGTCCAAATTTCTTCACCCACTCATTCACCGGCATTTCCGACATTGGTATTATTGGTGAATGTACTGTCATTAATGTGATTTTCCATGTTGATACTGTCGATGTTTGTGGTACCAAAACAATTTATAGTTGCGATATAACGCCATGCGTTTTCGTTATTTTACGGAAACGATACATCGCACTGTTAGCAATGTACGGAAACGATATCGAAAAGTATATACTGTTCAGCCCTTAAACTTGTACGAAACGCGTCACAACAGTGTGAACATCTCTGAAAGACAGTAAAGCAAAACAAGAAAGGGCAGTACTATGCAACAGCTTTCACCATCTTCACGATATAAAACTTTGATGCCCCCGTCGAGATATTTCTTACTCTGAAAATTCGTCCGATGTACTTAGGCTTGCTATTCCTACAATTAAGTTTCCTTACACGGGAGCGACGTCAAACGCAACCTTAAAATACCGGATTAACACTTCATTGCGGGCATATAAGGGGAAACATTTCCACAAACATAATTTATAAACGATGCAGGGGTGTTTGATAGCCACGATATTTAGCTTGACGATCTCTCGGACTGGTGGCCTCACATTTCCTAGCTAGGATTTGATCGTTTAGTCCGTTTACCCTGAAACACTGGCCTTCCACTTTATCATTTTGTACAGTACTGAACTGCAAATGTGCGGGCAGTGAGGAAAAATAAACATGTTTGAAAAGTCACAACACTGCATGGACCCAGGAGTAGTTTACAACTCTTATAGTAAATAAACCACACGTACACACATATGCAAAACTCTTGACACGCAGCGATGTATATATTCAAGTCAAAATATGTATTTCACTTAAAATGATGCCTGTCTCGAAAACATTGCACGGAGAGCTGAAAATTAATAAAGTGTTCTACATACAAAATTGTCGAAATATTTGGTATAAGTAGAATATAAATGGCAAGTTGGGGCCAAGGGCGTGGGAGCGCGGAGCGTCGGAGCTGTTCGTGCTCTGTCATTCCGGTCATCCGGCGGTTATCTTGTTAGCCATGTAAGATGTCGGTGACCTTGACCTTCACATCAGTGACCTTTTACCTTGAAAACCCATAAAAATCCCAATAATCACAAAAAATTATAAAAAAAAATGTATTAAAAAATTAATTTAAAATTATTAACAAATATTTAAATTATTTAAAAATTATCACAAAAAAACATTTTTTTAAAACTTTTATTTATGGAGGTTTCCCAGTTGGCTGTTTAGTCAGCAAGTTTCCACCTCCAACACCCCTCATCTTTATTCATTCTGTCGTATGAAGCCATCTTGGTTTTTTCATTTGTCATTTGTTTATACATTGCTGGAGGATGCCATTTTGGATTTCATAGGTTTACTTTTAGATCACCTAGGTGGCACTATTTTCTCGATTTACGCACCAGGCGAGCTGATGGCACTCATATTTATAGATATAAGAAAAACTTTAATTATTCAGCATATTAAAAAAATTATTTTTCCAATCAGTGGTATACCTACAAGCATAATTTATTAAATCGCTAGTTTTTTGTATTAAAAACTTTGATTAAGACCGATCAAACAACATTTTTCGCTTTAATTATAATTAAAGTACCACTGAGATTGAGTATTTATTCTGTTACCCCTCACCCCAACACTTTAGTATGACCAATTATTCACCATCGCTTAATCTCTTAACACCAGAGCTCTTGTTTTCAGTATTGTCCGCCAGAGCATGCTAGTGTGGGGAATGTATTTAATGGGAACAATGTCGACCCTCGGCACAGTTTCTCGTCTGATTCCAGAGGTGACAGATCGCTCTCTGACTCCTCATCTTTTAGAAATCTGAGTGGTAAGTTCTTTATTTAATTACATCAGGTCGCGGGGCATCCACGAGAAACGCAATTTGTAGCCACCACTGACGAAAAAAAAAAAACATTTTTTAGGAGACGAGGCCTCGCATATGTAAGACGCATCGTTTCAGCGGTAGCAGCGACGTCCGAAGTTAAGGCTGGTACCACGTGCAGTATTCATGAGTTGGCAGCCTACTTTGCTCTTCCTGCTGAACACGCAGGAGACCGCTCTCCGTCCAGCGGTGGCTTCATGCTAGCTAACAAAACTTGGAATATTTCACACTTGAAACATAATTTCTAGCATAAAGATTTATTATGTCAATCATTCCTATATACAGACACATCAAATGTAAAACAACATATAGTAAAAAAAAAAAAAATTACGTTTAACCCCTTACACCAAAGTCAATTTTGTAACAATCTATGGGAAAAAGAAAACCTCAGAAGCAAGTTGCCATGGGGAAAAAATTAGCTTTAATTCGTAAACAACGTACATTGTGGTTAGCCGGGGAAGGACCCTCCCAGACGAGTTGAAAAAACTTGTGATCGACTCGGTAGCTTCTAACTTATCATCGCTGCCCTGCCTGGGAATAGATGTTCTTAATGTGAAACTATATTTCGTCCTCATGTTATCTTCGCTCAGCTTGAACTCATGGACGCACTTAAAGCAGACAACTGACCTCTAAATGACCCATAAAGGGCACATAATGACTCATAAATGAGCCATAAATGACCCCTAATGACCCCCGATGACTCATAATGTCCCATAAAACACCAACAATATCCATAAATAACACATGAATGACCCCCGATTGTGGTGTGTCCGGGGATGTGCGGTGCTAAGTGCTGTGCTGATTTCAGTGCATGTGGTGCTAACTGCGGTGCGTGCTGTGCTAACTGCTGTGTTTGCGGTGCTAACTGCAGTGCGTGCGGTGCTAGGTGTGGTGTTAACTGCGGTGCATGCTGTGCTAACTGCGGTGTGTGCTGTGCTAATTGCGTTGTGTGCGGTGCTAACTGCGGTACTAACTGCCGCGTGTGCGGTGCTAACTGCAGTGTGTGTGATGCTAACTGTGATGCTAACTGCGGTGCGTGCGGTGCTAGCTGTGGTGCTAACTGCGGTGCATGCTGTGCTAACTGCGGTGCGTGCTGTGCTAATTGCGTTGTGTGCGGTGCTAACTGCGGTACTAACTGCCGCGTGTGCGGTGCTAACTGCAGTGTGTGTGATGCTAACTGTGATGCTAACTGCGGTGCGTGCGGTGCTAGCTGTGGTGCTAACTGCGGTGCATGCTGTGCTAACTGCGGTGCGTGCTGTGCTAATTGCGTTGTGTGCGGTGCTAACTGCGGTACTAACTGCCGCGTGTGCGGTGCTAACTGCAGTGTGTGTGATGCTAACTGTGATGCTAACTGCGGTGCGTGCGGTGCTAGCTGTGGTGCTAACTGCGGTGCATGCTGTGCTAACTGCGGTGCGTGCTGTGCTAATTGCGTTGTGTGCGGTGCTAACTGCGGTACTAACTGCCGCGTGTGCGGTGCTAACTGCAGTGTGTGTGATGCTAACTGTGATGCTAACTGCGGTGCGTGCGGTGCTAGCTGTGGTGCTAACTGCGGTGCATGCTGTGCTAACTGCGGTGCGTGCTGTGCTAATTGCGTTGTGTGCGGTGCTAACTGCGGTACTAACTGCCGCGTGTGCGGTGCTAACTGCAGTGTGTGTGATGCTAACTGTGATGCTAACTGCGGTGCGTGCGGTGCTAGCTGTGGTGCTAACTGCGGTGCATGCTGTGCTAACTGCGGTGCGTGCTGTGCTAATTGCGTTGTGTGCGGTGCTAACTGCGGTACTAACTGCCGCGTGTGCGGTGCTAACTGCAGTGTGTGTGATGCTAACTGTGATGCTAACTGCGGTGCGTGCGGTTCTAAGTGTGGTGCTTATTGTGGTGTGAGTGTGGGTCGCAATTTAAAATAAATTCCCCTATTTCAAATTAAAATTATGTAGTCCTACCTCTAAACATAAAAGGTGGATAATTTTTTATAATAATCTCGCCTTAAAAATATGTATGCCAGGTCCCTTGGTATAGAGCATCGCTTCCTGGGTAAACTGTACCGAACTTAACTTTTTGTAATGACTGTATTTGCACTTTGCACTAAAAGTGCCTAGCACCACGGCGAGTATCCACCACGCTTCACCATTTGTCGATGAAAAAATGTTCAACTTTGTTTTCAACCAGACAGCACACACAATCATTATCAGAGGAAGGAATCGAACATGACCTACGTTAAGGAACCATCCAAGCGCATCCCTGGAGTAATTTCGTGAAACCATGGAAAAAAACTAAAATCTGGATATCTAGGATGAGAACTGAACCTGGGTCCTCCCGAATACACGTACGGTGTTTTATCATGGCAGCGTCTCGTTATGTTTCATAGCAGCAGGAACGTCACCCCGCCGTCGCTGGGTCGTGTATACATAGGTATGCATTTCGCCTCGCAAATGTGGATGTCATTCCTGGTCACACTACCATAGAATTCTGCTACTGGGACATTGGATAGCTAAACGGGTAAACGGAAAAATGAGACATGAAGTGCTGGGAATTATCAAACTTTCCTCGATTACATGAATAGGGCTAGCAGCTGGTAATCCTTTGCGGGTCTGGGATATGTGCCGTCTTTCCCAGCAACCAATAACAGCAAATAATCCTGTCAACATGAAAAAAAGTGAACTATTTCTCTAGATGCACGAATTCCTTCACTACGGACTGCGTGGAAAAGCATTCGCTAGCTTTAATGGTTTTTTTAAACAAATGTTTTTCTCATGAGGGGTTTTCATAAAGCTGATGTTTTCTGCTTGCGTTGTATCAAGGCCCATATTTGGCAACGACCTGAACGTTAAGCGTTGCTGGCAATATGGCGATGACAATGAGTTTATGAGTTGCTGAAACATAATTTATCCTCCCATTCTTCGAATTTAACACTCATTACTTTTTTCCTTGTATCTGACAATGACTCGTGATGTCAAAGCATGCGTGGTGGATAGAGAAACCAGATATTTTTCAATCTCATTCGTGTATTAAGGCATGCAAAACTGTGTGGCTGAAGAAGGATAGGGATGGTGTAATTTTCCCTTAGCATTTTTATTACTCATAAACACTGTAAAATGCATGATTAGAGTTGTGAAAATTAACGGTGAACAGTCCTGTTGAAGTTTCCTCACATGCACACTGACGGACGGGAATGGACTCGAGCTTGCAATGTGTTGAAAATTTCACCTAGCAAAAACTGTAAATATTATTGGCGGTAAGCTGAATATGGCGATTAAATATATTAATATATAATAATATATAATAAATATAAAAATAAAGGAAAAGGCGCCGATTAATATCAGCAGGGGATGTGCAGGTTTCTGGAATTTTTATATTAAAATCATGAAATTGACAGGGAGTTAATACAAATACGTGTAGAAATATAACATATCCCTCGTAATGTCGTTAGCTGACGATGAAGCTTAGAAAAATACTTCTGATCTGATTGGGGAGTGTTTTCTTACTTCGTGTGGCGGGAAAGCTTTTCAAGTCATTTGTCATGTGAAATGGATGTTAAATAGATAGGGTGATAGAATTTTACAGGTGTTTTTCCGCCGCCTGTCAAAAGGAATTATGTACTCTCCCGCGGTTTCTGGTACTCGATTTTTAAAATTAGAATTACACTTTTTTTTTCGTATGATTGAGTCTCTCACGAGGTCCTGAGAAGATTAATTCTTCGTTCAGTGGTGTAATGTAAAATTGCGAATTTCCTTCATAATTGGGAAAAAACGAGAATACGTGNCAGCCTATGCGATTTCTTTCAGAGTAATTTTATTTTTAAACATTTTTCTCGACTTTACTACAAGAAAAAAAAATATAATCTGTTTTAGTTTGGTGATCTGACCATTCTGCCATTCTGGACTTGGCTATATAGCTTTCTCGTTCAAGTTCGCCTATTTGACTAATGTAAAATAGTAGCGTGACATTTCATTTTTTAGGTGGCCTGCAAGTTAATTGTAAAATAAAAAGTAAAGTTAACATACTTTTGAGACAGAGCGAGTTGTTAAGGCAAACGGGAACGAGTAAGGACTAGGCCAAGAAACCATCCCGAAATTCATCTGAAGTGATTTAAAAAAAATTAATCCTGCCAAACGAGTGGAGAATTGAACCTGGGTCCCCCTGAACACGGGTCTCCCCTAGTATTGACTTGTATGTGCAGATATCATCTGTGTTATTATCCTATGAATTAAATTTGGCTTGTATGAGAAATAAAACATACTGCTGGAGCAACAAGCACCTGCCCCCCCCCCCTCTTTTTCAATAAANTCCATCAAGCCCATGGCCTCACCGCAGCTCTCCAGTGTACTAGGCCAAAGTCCAATTCAACACCTGGTGCAGCGCGGCTGTACGTGTGTCACGAGCTCAGATTACGACCGCACGTGTCTGTAGTTTACTTCCGTAATGAGACTCGTATCCACTTCTTTAAATACGATTTTGTCTTAATAGTTTTTTAATGCGTCTCACAGTCTCGCCGGCAAATTGGGATATTTCGGGCTATTTGTGTTGGTGTGTGTGTGTGTGTGTGGCGTATGAGCAAGTGTATAATGTGCCATTTTTCTTCTTCTTTCTTAGTCTCACAACATTACAAAGTATCTCTGGTTTCACCGGAATTAATAAAAAAAAAAATATTTCATTTATTTTTTTATACAAACAAAAACAAAGTCACTCCTTTACAATAAAACTGTACATAGAATTAATTTTCTAACACTCGAAGAGGATGAACATAACTCTAAAATCTCATTGCCTCCGTAATGCAATGGCTGCAATATGCTCTAATTTTTTTCGCACTCGTGAAGTCTTTCCTATACATCTCGACGAGGTTGAACGGAGGCGAATGATTGGTGATGTCGGCTTGTTTGGTAACTAAATCAGATCACTGATTTTGGGCATCGATTATTTCCGTCCTGCGTACTGTACAAAATCGAATTGCAATTACATACACAGGGCAATAAGGAATTATGACAGAGTCCAAAATGACCGGAATTTCCACGCACGGAATATGCCCTCAATCCCTCCTGAGTCCATGCGTATGGAACGATTGCTGACGGCACGCATGATGAGTGGTGCGGTCGAGGTTCTTCCATGGACACGGTGGTAACAAGTGAAAACTTTGGTTTTCTCGTCGTCGACTCGTTATTCTGAGTAAATTTCTTAGATGGGGGCGTCTTCTGCAGGTTCTGCATGATCTGATGACTGGCCTGTTTGTGTGTTTTCGTATATATTTAGATAATAATGATAAGCATCTAAAGCCTGCCTACCTGCCTGTATGTGATGTCTCAATGCCTTCATGCGATTGGTCAGCTGCAATCACGTGGCAACTCGGTGATTGGCTGGTCTATGTCCGAACAATGTATTAATTGTGTAATACGATTGGTTCAAAGTCAATATGACGTCATAGGGCTTGCATACGTGCTATAAGCAATGGGGGATCAGCTTATATGCTTAGTTTGACAACGGCTAACGTGAAAGGTGGATCGCTTCGGCTAGCTTCTACGTCCGGTAATCAATGGTTAGTTACGTTAAAGTGGAGTGGAATTGCCCGCCAATGGTTTCTCGCCATCGATTTATTCTTCGAGTGAGATGTCTCCTGTTTTACCAGAGCCATCGACTTCTTCAGCTGTGAGGTCTACATCACTAACAGCATATACTTCCACCAGTGCAGTACCATCGTTTCAGATTAGCATGGTGTCATCAACTTCTTCAGCTGTGACACCTACATCACTTCTAGCATCTACTGCCACCAGTGCAGCACGATAATCTGCAGATGGTACAGTACCATCTACTTCTTCAGCTGTGATGCCAACGAAATCATCAATGGAGCCATCGAAGTTTTCGGCTGAGGTACCTAGAACACCATACCTGCTTCCTTAGCTCCAGCACCTACATCTCCAACAGGTCCGCCCGAGTCTTTGCCTGAACCACTACGTCATCATCAGTGTCACTTTTGTGATAAGACATTTACTTTCGGCCACAATGTACGGCGACATGAGCGCTTTAATTGTGCCAAAAATCCCTGTTGCATTTCATATTTGTGCGACAGGTGCGGTAAGGTTTTCATTAGTAGAGACAATTCACTTAGACATGCAAAGACCTGTAAAGGCGAAGTGCATTTCTCATCAATACCTCGGTACCAGGTTTGCTGCAAGCAGGTCTATTGTGACTTCAGAACATGTCCTCAAAAAGTATAGGTAACTACATAATCCGTCCTGCACAGTGTGTTAGTGTTATAAATGCCACGATATTTTCGCACAAGGACAACACAAGTGTGGATAGTGAGATGCATAAAAGACTGTAATCTACAACAAAGTTGCATGTATTGAAATTTATATACATCGAAAAAATTTTAATATTTTTTCGAAGGCATGCGCGACTTTAATAAATTAATTGAATAAAGAAATGCTTGTTAATAAAACTATTTTATTTCATGTATACCTAATTTGCCAGAATATAATTAAAATTTAAAAGCACAGAAATAAAATAAATTTAATAAGAAGCAATCCATAAATTACTATTGTACTATATCCAAAATTATATAATTAAAACATTTTTTTTTAAATTTGAACAATTAAAATTTTTTACAACGAAATATAGATTTAATAAATATGCAGGTAGTCAAAGTCCTGCATCATGCATGTTGGTACACTTTACACTTCTAATTGAAAGAAATATTTTTTTAACATGATGATAAATGACAGATTTTCCTATTTCTACATATATTAGTGTCGACAGCTAGTTTGGCGGTTGAATCGACATAGTGGGTGGATGCCAACAGCTCGCCTAGCAAGCTGTTAATACAATGTGATTTATTGGCGGAGGTCAGTCGTCTGCTAGACATGGTTTGGGGGGAGGGGATCCAGAAAGGTAATTTTATTAAATAAAATATTTAACATTAAATTTTTAAATAATACATTTTTTAATAATTTCCAAAATAAATTATTTATAAATTTGTTGAAAATTTGGATGGATTTTGGGATATTTTGAATTTTAAAGGTCGAAGTTCGTCGGGTCAAGGTCAAAGGTCAAGGTTAAGGTCGTTGACATCAGCATAGTGACAAGATGATCNGTTAAGGTCGTTGACATCAGCATAGTGACAAGATGATCCCCGGCCGACCAGAATGACAGAGCATGAACAGCTCCGACGATCTGCGCCCCCACGCCCTTGGCCACAACTCACCGTTTCTATTCTACTCGTTTTACTCTGACCTCACTACCTGTACATGGTCCGTAGACAGAGAGACAGGTACATTACTTATGTCGCCGATAAGCTATCGAGGCCCCACACACTTACGCGGACTCTTTAGTAAAATATTGTATGTCGAATAAGAGTGCACGGTTATACTCATGTCTCAATAAACGAATGTTCTGTAAGTGCGACTATTTATAATTAATTTTAAAAAAAATTATCTACAGCCCCCACTTCTTACTTTAATCCTATGAAATATATTCAAAGAGAAAACCGTAGAAAAATCTCACCATGTATGACGTGTTTGGTTGTTTCCCAAATAAGCCATGTTTCACAAGTGGTTTATACTTGTGTTCAAAATAATACCTTATTAAAAAAAAAAAAAAAATCAAATTTTTTCTATAATTTTTTTATAATTTATAATGTTTCGTTAATAATTAATACGAATAAAAACAGTGAGAAAATAGGTGTGTTGATAATGCCTAGTAAGAAATAGTTCTCATGTGAAATATTATTTAACTGAGTGCGCACGAGTGTGGTGCGTTGTCCCTTTGGTGTAATTTTCCAAGCTTTGTCCAGCTCTGTTTGTACGAGGCGGAGGAGTATCGTGGAAGTAGAACTTAAGCAGGACTTCAGAAAAGTGTGAAGTAACCGTGATAGGATTTTATTATTGAATCCACTTTCTTACATCGCGTATAATATTACCCTGCTGTTTTTTTGGCGATTTGAATGAGATTCAACTTCCTGGAAATTCGTAGCGCAGTGTTTGGAGGACCTATCGCATTACTCCCTTATAACTAGGCGTAACATTAAGGTGATAAAAATTATTTTACTGCGGACTCCCCTTAATCGCAGGGAAACTTCTGTTCCTTCCTCCCTTACTTAAATCTCTTCTCCAGGCAGGCAATGACGTCATGAAGAGCACGGCGCTCAGTATAATACATGTCGAAACGGGCCGGCCACTTCAAACCCGGCTCAGGTGCAACCGTCATAGCAAAGTGACCTCGTGGCGCGCGAACCGCTTCATCCTAGGCGTAAGCGACATCTGTACAGGCGAAGGAATGTTCTCGAACAACACAGTATCTAGGACACTGCACACAAGTGAAGCAGAATCTAGCAGGTGTACATTTTCGTACGATCCTCTCTGCCATACGAGGTGGGCGCAATGGAGGTGACCTCCGTAGCACAGTTGGCTAAACGCACCAGCTTATGATACGGGGGTTTCTGGGCTAGAGTCCCGGGTAAGACATAGGTGTCGATTTTTTGTCAGTCTTGATCAGTTACGCATTAGCCGCCCGCCACGTCAGAGAAACTGAAATCAAATAAGTGATTTAATCAATGAATATGTCTATACAAAATTTAAAATTAAAGACAAAAAATATTAACACAGGGGTTTCACATTTTCGAATGAATGGATCGATGTCCGGTCGTATACAGTTTGAGACACCTATGTCAGGCCACCCGAGAAGCACTGCCACTTTCAGTGGTAGAAGAAGATGTTTCAGACAAAAGTTGCTTTGGTCCAAGGCGCTAATAACTGGATAGTGATAATTTCCCTGTACGTGGAAGGGTAAAAAAGATACAGAGGCCGTTTTCATTACTTTAAATGGAATGATAATTGTTATTAACACCCCTTGACGGTGCTTATGAAGATGTAATAAATACGATGACATGTGCCGGTCATTCAAGATCGCTGAAGTACAATGACGAAGCAAACTGCACCGCCGCACGGAACAATGGGCCGACATAGCGCCGTCCTGTAGCTGGCGTTTGTTTAAACAAACGCCAGCCTCAGACTACGCTTCTTTTGTTATTGTATTATGATGTCAGGTGTTCAAAGTGGTGACCTTGTGTGTTGATACGTACTATAAAGCACGTCGAGTTTCATCTGAACTTACCGCAGGACACGTTCGTGTTATACGGCCATTCATGTCTCCGGGAGTCTTCAGTGGATCTTTGTAGACTTGTTGCTTTAATGTTCCCCACAGATAAAAGTTCATAGGCGTCAAGTCTGGGGAACGCGCAGGCCATTGCGTATTTCCAGACCGACCGATCCAACGACCACCGAAAGTTCTGTTAATAACCGTTGTAATTCTCTGTGCAGAATGAGCGTGACACCCGTCGTGTTGGTACCACATGGATTTCCTTATGCCCAGTGGGATATCTTCCAATAATTGTGGCAAATTTCATCGTATTTATTACATCTTCATACACACTGTCGAGGGGTATTAATAAAAATTATCATTCCATTTAAAGTAACGAAGTTAACGTTTGTGTCTTCTTTACCATTCCACGCACGAGGAAATTATCACTATACAAATATTAACACCTTGGACCCAAGTAAATTTTGTCGGAAACATTTTCTTCTACCACTGAAAGTGGCAGTGTTATTCAGGTGACGTGCCTTAGGTGCCTCATCCTGTACAAATCAGTTTCTAAATTTTACTGTAAAGTAACTTTATACGTATGCCACTATTGTTCCTTTAAAGAGGCTATGTCCTATTACTTTTTCGATTCCTGCTTGTCCAAATAATTTATTTATTCGGTCTTTAATGACGCCCGCAGTTGGCGATACGTCAAAGCCTATTTACACACCTTTCCACATTTACTCACTACTCACAGGAATCTGTAACTGCCAAGGAAGAAAAGCAGTTTCATGTTATTATTTTACATGCGTGCATACAGTGCGTACATATACGCATACAGGTTGCAGGCTGAACAAACTTTAGAATGTTCTGTTCTCGGTGGCCTTCGTGTATACTGTAAAGCAATTTTACTCGCGTAACGTTTTGCTTTATTTGTGCTTCAATGCCCCGCCTTTCCTTCTTTTACAAAGAGGGAATATGAAGCAACGAAATCGTGCCAGCTGTGCGGTAACCAATCACCGTTTTCCATCATCGGACTGCTGTTTTGACAATCATGCTACAAAAACAACAAGCAGTATATTGGAAGTAATTATAAAATAGCGATTCTGCGGCAACTGGCGTCTTGGCAGGGACTAGGGGAACGAGTCGGCCGCCATCTTGGATTATATTACATGGCAATCTCCTGCTCTGTCATTCCTTGCCGGCAGCATCTAAGTTGTATTTCCCTTTTTCTCTTTTTTCCTTTTTTATTCCCCTCCTGTGCTTGCATTCCATCTCAATACTTCACGCTCTTGCATTCCATTAAGGGGTTTTCTCATATTCTTCCTGTTCTCTCCCACATTCTATCACTCGGGGGTTTTCTCATATTCTTTCAGGTATCCCTCCTGTCTCTCGGCCGTGATATCCCTTGGGGGTATTCTCAGAGTTCCGGTACCCTTCCTGGCTCTCGTCAATTCTCTCTTTCATCTTCTATGCCCTACCATTCCCGCCCCTCTCTCTCTCTCTCTCTCTCTCTTGCAAGTCGCGCCCTCCTTCTTCATCACTCGCGCAAAATCGTCTGCTGAAGGCAGCCATCTTTAATTCCAGCCACCAATCGACTGCTGCAGGCGGCCATCTTTAATTCCTACACTTGCCACCAGAAAGTGTTTCAAGTGCTACAGGTCGCTGCCAGCTGGTATCGTCGCGGCCATTTCTGTGTGTGCTGGTTCACAAGTTGCCCGCAGAGGCGCGCTAGCATCAGGGGGAACGCAGTTCGGGTGGCGGCCCTGAGGAGCGCTGGGAATTTTTTTCTTTAGTCGTTTGGGAACTCAAAAAATGCAGGAATTGAATAGCCAGTCCAACGCCTTGACCACACGCCAGCCATTGCAAGGGACGTGCTATGAGAGGAAATAACATACATATACTCGCATCGGACTATGCACTTTACAGTCAATAAGCTTGTAATTGCGAAAAAAAAAATCAACATTGTACTATTACGAGAATAAATATATAGTAAATACACATACCAAACTTCAGAAAAATAATTAAATGCATAAACATGCGCTTCCTAAATGTATGTATGTGTAAAATACATTTATAAAAATTAATAGCACGATAAAAAATACCAACTGTCTACCCAGTACCGAAGCTACATTCCTGTAGGTTCATATATAAGAAAAAATGATAGCATGAAAAAACCAACATATTTTAAAAATTGGTGTTAAAGACCGCAACCAAAGGCAAAACGGACTATACACACAGGCAACACCAAGCGTGCGCAGTCCAATGCTGGCGTGGTGGGGTGGAACGCAGTATACACACTACTTCACTGCGCGGTACAGACGTAGCCAGCACTCGCGTGCGCCGGAAAACATTTTATTCTGGAACTTGAGTACAGGAGGCTTACCATTCTTCTCTGGCTGAGGCATGTCGGCACAGTATGGCGCATGCTCCTTATAATACCTCCTTTCCTCAGACAGTGTCCCAGCACATGTAAGCCCCGTCACACATGGAACGTCGTGGTATTCATTGAGACAGAGTTTGTCTATATTGACTGTGTGTCCATAGCCAGTCAACTGGGAGCGTACCAGTCGGGAGAAATCTGAGATGTAGCAATAATGAGAGTTTGTATCTTCCGTCTTCATAAGGAATAGATCAAAGTGTTGGCCCAGTTCTTCCTTCTATACCCGTATTGCGACCACTTTATTATTGTCGTCATGTGCATAGATGTTCACAATGACCCCTGGATTGAAACTCTCGAACAGGGGTATCTGACGCAGTGGAGTGGGGTCCTCTAGTCCACCGAAATTAAACCGCATCTCCGGGTCATAATACTGTTGGCTGACGCGTTCAGGATTTTCACCCTCTACATAACGTGCCAGGATCACCCATTTGAAACACTGCTGATCATCGTTCCGTGGGTTAATAATTGCGTTCTTTGTGTCAATTTGCGCAGGTAGGGCGATGTAGGAGGAAGCTCTCAGTGGGTCAAGCTTGTTGACACGCAGCTGAAGCCGTTTCATGGAGGTGAGAGTTCAGCCACTTCCCTTCCTCATGTATTCGTCCTCCTCCTGGCATAGCTTGGCAATAGCGGCCGACACGGCATCTTCAATGTTGCTAACATTGAAAAGGGGGCACTTTCTTCGTCTTGAAGGCGCGCTGGTCCGTCTTATCTTCGTGCGGCTCCGGTTTGCCATGTGCACACTCCAGAAAAATATTAAACTTAACCGTCCCCTGTCCTCAATACCCCTGTTCCCGCTGGCCGATGATATTCGCCTCCATCTCCTTGTGGAAGCCGCAAATATGCATGGCCTGGCTCGAAGTATTCTCGCCGATGTATGTCTTCATCGTGCCCCGAAACGCGCTCTCCGTCTCTACAATCTCGTACTCGTTACAC
>NQII01000544.1:260102-295903 GCA_002778355.1 Clitarchus hookeri | reverse complement strand
CTGTGGTGCATTGGACGGTCCTGGCTGGGAGGCAGATGCCACAGCCACGCGGGCTTGTTTCGCTGGCGGTAGGGCAGGTCCATTGCATTTTGAACTGTGCGCACACAGATTGTAAGCGAGGGTAAACTGTCTCCCGCAATTGTCGCACTCCAGTGCCTCGGCATCGGGGTTCGCCCAGCAGCCACATTCAACGTGCGTCGCAAGTACGAGCAAATCCCTCATTGAAGAACTTGCAATGGGTCGAAGCATCCTGCCTGATTAGTCCTGTGCATGTTACACGATGGTCGGTGAGTTTTTCCGTGTTGGCGAATGTCTTCCCACACCTATCGTACATGTGCTGTGCCTCTCGGTATGGTTTTAGGGCGCAGGTGCGTTCATGGCGCAAGCCATTCGTACGATCGGTAAACACACGATCACAGAAACCGCACTGCATTGATGGTTGTCGCATCGTAGGTGCGCTAGACAATGGAGATGTCTGCGTTATGGCGGATGAAGGAGAATAATATACTGATGACTGAGGTGACTGATGTGAAGATGGCGATGTGAAAGAAGGGAAGGATGGAAAAAAAGAACAGTCTGAACTCATCGTGGAAGATATGGAAAAACCCAATGAAGGACGTCTCGACTGGCCAGCCTGGTGGAACGAGCGAAGGGCTGCTCGACACCGGACGACCAGGAGGGAACCCTATGGAATAAATGTATAATCCTAAGCTAGACTGAAAATACGATATTTCCGTCCCTACAACTAGCATAACCTATCGACACAAACTTCATGTTCCCGCGATACGACTCGTAAGAGCGAGCCATATCGATTGAGTGCCTGCATGGTATAGAGGGAATGCAATAAAAAAATAAATAATATCCATACTACATGAATAGTAGTAGTACCATGCTATGTGCTCACGAAGAACGCATCACCATCACATAGGTTACCTCAGCGTACTCCCATCTCCTTACACCATTCCATTCCATCTGCACTTCTCCTCCGTACAGCGGGCGACATGTCGTTAACAGCTTGCCAACCAACTACAGAAGCCTCTGTTCTGATTGCCCCAGTCGAGAAGAAGAGAAAAAAAAAGTTTTCTCACGCATACAGGTTTTATTACACATAAAACGCTGTAATTTGCAACTGTATAATAGTCAGTTCAAGTAACCGTGGTAAAACTCTCTCTTAAGGAGCTCGCATAGTTGTCATATGAATTTCATTGTAGGCGGTTGTGTGTGTTTATTCTAATTTATTTTTGTTGTCAACTTATACAGATGGTATTGGTACATAAATAGTATTTTGTAGGTTCCCTCGGGCCACTCCCATCTCCCTGCCTCATTACCTTCACCATCGCTCCATCCCTATCTCGCACGGTATTCTCTAGGACCGCTGATGCCAGGCAGTTTTTGTTCTAGCTGCATTCACGAAGAGACCGGCCTACCATTCACCGACCCCTCGGCCCAGCGTATCTGAGGGAGCCATCCCGACCCACGCATTAGGGTAAGCATTATGATAGGTGACAAAATCATTATTACAGAGTGACCCCACCATCTCATCCCCCTCACCAGCGCAGGCAGGCACGCGACTGTGCGCGCCACCTTTCTCCCTCCTGGGCAGGACACACAGACACTGTCACCTTACAGATGCTCAGTCCCCTAACACAGCATAAAAGAGGTGTACACGAGTAGAAGTCGTGCTCGGCAGAGATGAACTTAACCAAATGTCTTGACTGGAAGATGCGGTTGACGACGGAGTCGGCGACAAGGAAGGCAGTGTGGAGTGCTGACCTGAACAGGTGCGTACACAAGACTGCATAGGAAATGCCGCCGCCGCCGAACCCTCATATGCCACCGAATGGTCTTGGTGTCATGAGACCGGGAGTCTTGACTCCCATAACTCACTGGGTGTTTGTAAACCAAATGCACTCCGACACATACTCAAATCATTGGGTCGGCGGCCGGGCGCCGTGTAGCTGTGTTTTGTTGGGCATCGGACCCGTATTAACCCTTGATACCAGAATCTATTCAGAATCTAGTAAAAGCAAAGCCCCCTCCCGTCCGCATCCTCTTCTTTCCGACCTGAAACATACAATAAAATTGGTGCGTCATTATGAGTAGTTAGTATTGATTATAGTATATATGTAAAAGTATATATGCCTTTTTTAATTAGTTATTTTTTGTGTTTTTTTATTTGGTATTGTTATTTTTATAATACTTTCTTTTGAAATGTTTTTTAAATTATTTTTATTATTAAAAAAGGATTCGTTTAGTTTAATTTATTTAATTTAATTTAATTTAATTAGCCCTCCAACCCCTACCTCGACTGGAATGTGTGTCCATTGACATAGAAAACGAGTGGTTGTTGAGGCTATTTCCCACCTTTCTCGAGTTCCCACATAGCTAGCCTGGGCAGGGCGCCCTATATGACTGGTGCAGTGTATATGTTGACCTTTTGGAGTAGTGTAGAGAGTCATGTAGTTTTATTAAACGTGTCAAATTTCGTCCCGGGCCGATCAGAGAATTCCGAGATGAAAAGATGTAGGTAATGTGTTAAGAATTTACGTTTTATTGCGGTTTGGGGTGGTTTATTATGGATTATTTTATTTTTTGTATTTATTATAGTTTATTTTATTTCAGTTTTTAGTATAAGTTAGTGTTGTCCTAAAATATTTGTTTGTTTAATGAGGTACAGTGGCGAGTGCTGTGAGAAGCAACATTTGCTTCTCCTGTAGTGTTGTCATGGCCTTCGCCAGTGTGATTATGGGCCTCAAGTGGTCCATTAGGGTTACGACGTGTGTTTCTCGCAGAAAAGCGGCCAGTTCGTGCATTTCTGCTAACATGGCCGTATTTTCTGTTGTGTTGTTGTCCCTTCTCCTGTGTTGTGATTTTTCCCTTCGCTGTTGTGTGGGTGCTTGCTCCCTGTGAGCATTTCCCTGTTTAGTCTGCCTTTTCTGTGATTGAAGGGGAGGAAAATCAGCTTTTGNGTTTCCCTGTTCAGTCTGCCTTTTCTGTGATTGAAGGGGATGAAATTCAGCCTTTTACTGAATGTTTGCTCGCGTGTTTTCCCGGATTTCCTGCCTAGTGTCTCGTGTTTGTTTGGTGGGTTTATGTCCCATCCTTTGTTTGCGTGCCTCAGCGTGCTTCTGGATTACTTCGCACTGTTTCCATATAGCTGAGTGTCCTGTTTTCTTGCAGAGTGTACATATACACTTTGCTTTGTCCTGTTATTTAATGGCACAGCTTACCTGCCCTTGTGTGCGGTCCCGTACACAGAGCGCAGATTGGCAGAAGTGTGCGATATTTCTAAGTTTGGCCCAGCGCACAACATCGTGTGCACTGCACCATATCTTCAGCGTGGTGTCTGTACAGTTCTATGCGAACTGACATGTAAAATACTGTGGGTATTTTCAGTACATCGAGATCATCGTGTTGATGTACTACAGCCCCAAAGACTGCAGGTGTGTCAGCTAGTGTTTGAAATTTCCTGACGTGGATTGAACTAAAGCCATATTCTTTGAAAGATTTAACAATTCAGTGGTGTAAACAATCAATTGAGAGTCTGTTTTAGATCAAATGTATGTAAGTGCATGCATTAGCCAGGCTATAGTTATATTTGAAGTATTATGCCTTACTCGCGTCGTTCAAAATCGACTGAGTTCTATATAGCGAACGAATGAAATTAGGGGAATATTTTCGATGAATTTTTCGCAACTAGTTGGTTGGCTTGGCCAGTTGGTCCATGGTAAATTGGCTTGGTAAGTTAGTATGACCCTTTTATATGGCCAGCTCTGGTACAAATGTTTTGCGAAGAATCTGCAAAGTTTATTTCAAAGATTTTCTGCGAAGAGGTTAGCTAGGAGACTCTTATTAGAAGAGTTTTTTTCGAGATTGTCCATCATCATTTGCTTGCATAGGTGGGTGGTATGGCAGGTTGGTCTTTTCAGGGGGTCTATACTGTTTTGTAGGAACTGGTTTCGTCAGGAGCTTGTCTTGGGGAAAGTCAGTCTCATCAGGAACCAGTCATGGGTAGAGTTAGTCTTCAGTGGAATTAGTCTTGTGTACAGTCAGTCGTTAATTTTGTGTTGTTAGTCGGTGTGGTCCCTTGTTATGACCAACTAGTAATTGTCAATTGTATGGGCTGCCATTTTTTCTAGATTTTTCGAGTTTAATGCCATTGGGTTAAGGCCAAGGTCAACAATCAACATAATGGCAAAATCAACAGCTCCTTTAGCGATGAAATCGATAATTAATATACTAGGGTCACCTAGGTGTTGAAAATTAAAACAAGTGACAAATTAAAAAACAAGAAGGTTGTATACAATGGAATGAGCAAAGGTGAGGGAGGGGGAGGTATGTTGACTAATTAACCAATGATAAACATTGGTGGTGGGTCAAATGAGCGTAAGTAATCAACCAATAAAAACACTTTTGTCAGGTGAAGCGAGTAAAAGTAATCAACCAATAATAAACAAACATTGGTGGAGGAATTGGAGGGGAGCCGACTAATTAACCAATTAGAAACATTGGCGCGGGTCAGTCGTCTGCTGGACGTGGTTCTGAAGGAACCTCCAGATATGCATGTTTTTAAATACATTTTTAAATAATTATTTTTTTATACATTTTTTTAATTGTAAAATAATTTTTTTATACATTTTTGTAAGTATTAAATTTTTTTGGAGTATTTTGTGATTTTTTGGGTTTAAGGTTATACAAGGTTATGGGGGTCAAGGTTGAAGGTCACATTCAAGTTCACTTGGATTCAATATGGTGGTTGGGTGATGTCATAACATGGCAGCCGAAAGACCGGAACGATATAGCATGTTGTCGGCTTCAGCTTCGGGCCCTGTTGTGTCCAAACATTCGAAATTTTAATTTTTATAATTTCTGATCAAGGGTTTTGGGTCAAGGGTCTTGAGTATTGAGTCAAGAGTCTTGAGTTTTGAGTCTTGGGTCTTAAGTTTTGTGTCTTAAGTCCTGGGTGTAAACATTTTTTTGGGATTTTTTTTTTAGAATTTTTTGGCTTCAAAGTCATCGATCTAGGTCGAAGGTCATCAACATCTAACATGGCTGACGAGATGGACACTGGCCGACCTGGCGAGGGCCGGTTGTGTGGGGAGCTTAGTCGATCCACCTGCCATCGAATCCCGGACCTCCTACACGTACATCTTTAAATATTTTCTTAAAATTTCTTATACATTTTTCGGGATTTTGTAATTTTTCTGCAATTTTTTGGAATGTTTTGAGTTCAAGATTATCCAAGGTCACCGGGCACAGAGTAAATGTCGAAGGTCAAGTTCACATGTAAAAGATGAGTCCCCCCCCTCCCTAAATCCTTCCAATGGATCGTTTTTGCAAGACATGGGCTTGTTTTTTAAGGGAAAAAAGATAAATTTTAAGAGGAAATAGTCTATTTCGAGGGAAAAAAGAGAAATTTTAAGATGGTGTCGGCCGGTACCTGGCGCCTATCCCAGATCCCTTTCTCCCAAAGTCGGCAATATCATTCTACTAATGTACTTTTCTGTTAACAGATGTATAAAAATCTTGTGTTAAATGACATTTTGGAATAAACCAAACACGTAATACCTGAGATGGTTTTTCAAAGGTTCCATTCAAAATTTGTGAAGATACTGCAAATAGACTATATCCACGGTTTCTGCGGCCAACATACTCTTTTCTCGTCACCGTTTGGCCACGTGATTTTAAGTGTTTAGCTGGTGATGGGCGAGTCAGTTTTGGAGACAGGCTCAGAAAACGAAAAATAGTCTACTTCTTCCTTAAATTGCATCCTGATTTTTACATGTTTTTTATTCTCCGTTAATTNTCAGAAAACGAAAAATAGTCTACTTCTTCCTTAAATTGCATCCTGATTTTTACATGTTTTTTATTCTCCGTTAATTCAGAATCCGCTAACAACGCCGGCCATTCAAGTTAAAAAATAAACAGGTAGAACTAGTCAAAAACAGTAAATTGTAAAAATTAACTCCGCGTTTATTCTGCATTACAATTTTCTAAATGTGATTGTATCAGCCATGTAAATAAAATTTTTCTGATCTTTTTGTAATACTTATTTTGTACTAAAGTAGTTTGAAATTAATGACAAATCGGGTTTTCATTCAATATTGCGTTTTTTTTAAAGCATATGATTAACTCATTTAGATTGTATTACATACTTAACCAATAGTGTTCAATCTTAAGTGGCGAAAACATTCAGGTTGAATCCAGCAAAGTTTTCTAGATATAAGAAGATCCAAACATATCTCGTTTCAAATCGATAGTGTTTTAATTTATTTTTTCTGCGTTGTGAACAGCAATAACCATTGAATGACAATTTCTATTTATTTATACACACCCATAATTCACACCAAATTACAAGACAGATAATGGTCGATATTTGTGAGTCGTTACTGCTTAGGAAAATGCTTGATTTCGGTTGTCATAACTAAATTTACAACTGCCCGTAGATATTAACTGCATGATATCTCACATACCAAAAACAATAATCTTTTTTATTGCTGTTACTATCACCACTCTGATATTGGTGGCTGGAAGTGATGACATGGAAAAAAGGTTAATATGTATTTCATGCTGAACAATTCTAAACTTGCATTTAAGAACGGAATATGCATCCTCTCGTACCTAGAATTCTATATTGAACTTGGTTGTTTGAACACTCTAAACTTGAAGCAGTGAGAATTGAGCCATATCTGTGAAAACAGTGAAAATTGCGAACTGATAATCAGTGCCAGATAACGAATTAATATAATGGCTGAATTTCACTGATTTATGTGTGATTTCCACTGAATGCCAAAAATTCCACTTTTATAAGTCACTTATCCGTAGTTAATTTGCTTGATTCGCCAGTTGGCATTAGTTTATCAACTGATTTTCAGTGAATGTTATTTCACTTATTCGGACTTAGAGTAAAGATGATGGCTTAAAAATCTCTGTAAATGAAGCTTTCAAAATANCTTATTCGGACTTAGAGTAAAGATGATGGCTTAAAAATCTCTGTAAATGAAGCTTTCAAAATATGAATTGCGGTCATATATATATATATATATATATTATTTTAGGAAACTGTTTGCTCTTTACCATCAAAATATTTAAGTACAAAATGTTGAGCAATAAAAGGTGGATATCGACGCCTGTGAAGGCCACCACTTCGGTCGGCGTTTCTTGCTGTGATAACGAAGGGTTGATAACGGCTTTTACGTAGTTACGCTGCGTTTCGAATACGAGCTTGTAATTCTAATTGCCCAACACCCGCACAAATCGCATCGAAACCTTTTAAGCAAGTGAAGGTTTAGCTTACTGGCCTGTGCTCGATGCCCACATTCGTGACAGATAAAACACGTGCATCGTAAGCCCTATTCCTGCCGCAAAGCATATCACGTGATTGGCAACAAATCAGTGTGAGATAAACTGCAAGGCTGATTGTTGCACAGGGGTTTATTTTCAACACTTTAAACATATGCAAATCAGTTGGCATTTTCACGATGCTTGTTGGTTGATATTACTCGTTAAGCTGGCCAATCCGCGAGGTTCATCGTGTATGTCTGCAAAGGTATTTCCCGTGGCGAATTGGATGACTGGCATGATTAGAGTCGGAAGTACAGTTCTGCATTGATCCCACATCCTAGATCTCCACTACCAAGCCAATCAGATCTGGGGATCTGGGGCGCGGCATTATGTCAACCAACGAATTCCAAATATTATCAAAAGACAACAACAAATCTCTCACTCACGTTCCCTAGAGTCCATTCATCGGACGGCGCACTGCAAAGGAAATTCTATAATCAATACACCAGTCTTGTTCCAGGCACACACATTCCGAATCTGCCGTTTGTTGAGAGTTCACGCTTATCAAGGCAAATTAATAAGTAGCTACAAATACTCTAGGGGAAAATTGCTACGGATTTTGTCACCCACTCAAATCGAAAACACGTAGCCTAAACAAAATATTAAAATATTTAATTTGTAGTTAATTAAAAATAATTTTATTCTATACTAAAAAGTCAATCAAAAGGTTTATACAATGTGCGCTGCATAAAATCTTTAAAGTGTTAAAGGTGNTTTATTCTATACTAAAAAGTCAATCAAAAGGTTTATACAATGTGCGCTGCATAAAATCTTTAAAGTGTTAAAGGTGATGAATACATGTAAAAATATGCCTGCCCTTGGGATGTCGTCTGCATAGAAAATAAATACATATAATAAATATTTTTTAATTGTTTCCAGTTATTTAAGACAGTGTGCTGTAGATATCTTAAGGATAGTTTTTCAGGTNTTTATTCTATACTAAAAAGTCAATCAAAAGGTTTATACAATGTGCGCTGCATAAAATCTTTAAAGTGTTAAAGGTGGCTGGTGATGAATACATGTAAAAATATGCCTGCCCTTGGGATGTCGTCTGCATAGAAAATAAATACATTTAATAAATATTTTTTAATTGTTTCCAGTTATTTAAGACAGTGTGCTGTAGATATCTTAAGGATAGTTTTTCAGGTNTTAATAAATATTTTTTAATTGTTTCCAGTTATTTAAGACAGTGTGCTGTAGATATCTTAAGGATAGTTTTTCAGGTTTATGACCAAAAATAAAATACTGCGAAAAACTAAAAAAATAAAATGAAAATTGTCGAATGAAGTACCTTTTTACAATTTATAGAATTATAACTTGTTCGCTCTTTTCTCAACTAGAAGCAGACATTTCCGTATCAACAAACCCTTTATTTGAAAGAAAACATTTTTGCTATGTTACTCACATACTTCTAAAATAGCTTTATATGTGCAACAGACAGCAAAAGTGATTAAGTCCTTTCTGAGTCATGCTAAAGGATAGGTGTGTCTTAGTGCTCCGGAATTTATCGAAACACTTCTCACAAGAGGAATGTCGTATTACGAGCACAATTTTGAGTACTCAACAATTTTCTTAAATATATATATAACAACGATATGCAGTTATTTGTCCTGTGTTTCTAAAAGAGAGAGAGANACTCAACAATTTTCTTAAATATATATATAACAACGATATGCAGTTATTTGTCCTGTGTTTCTAAAAGAGAGAGAGAATATTGTTGAAGCAAGAATACTTTTTTTCCGAGAATCTTGTCCTTTGGTAACAGTTCACTGAGGANAGAGAGAGAGAATATTGTTGAAGCAAGAATACTTTTTTTCCGAGAATCTTGTCCTTTGGTAACAGTTCACTGAGGACACCCAAGGCTTCTTTGATGTTTGAAGTACAACTTGTGTGGTTCGTAAACAGTTTATTGAGCACGTTGGAGAACAGCCGTTGTAAGAATCACAAAATCAGTACACAAGTATGCATAAATAATTGTTTTAAAATTTACAAATTTTTCTATGTAGACCTAAAAATAACAGAATTAAGAAAACATTTTTAATTTTAACCAACTTTCGTCTTTTCCAGGGTTGCTGTTAAGAAATTGTGTTCAAGCACGCCTTTTTCTTTCAAGACGTGCGAATGTGTATATATACTTTTTGATAAATTTAAGACTATTATTTTTGCATACTTATTGACTTTGTTATTTAAATATTTAACTTTTCGCAAAAGTAGTCAATTTTTTAATCTAAAACTATAGACTGTATCAACTATTGTTGTGTATGATAGTAACCAGTATTCAAACAGTTAGTCAATAAATTTAACTTCATCAATATATACTAAGTAGTACAAATTCTGTTATTGATTTGTATTTCTGGAATTTTGGTACCTTGGTATTTGTTTTTAGGCCTTAATGTGTCGTGCAAAGAACAGTCATTCAAAAACTGCAACGTTAACTTACATTACTGCGTGAACTAGTGCTATAGCCCGTCTCACTCTAAGATTGCAGTAAATAGTGGATGACGCGCGCTGTTTCCACGTGACTAGCGATTATCAACAGGCAAGAAGTTATGCTATGTTGACAGAATAAGTTCAAACGTACAAAATTACATAACAAAAATTGTCAAGTTGTATAGTAGCGTATAAATATAAAATTTTTTGATTAGTTCCCCACTGCAACCTAAGGGTGACACGCACTATACCTTCCCGCCGTTATCGTAACGGCCAGAACGTTCGGCTCTCACTGAGGGGAACCTGTTTAGATTNACACGCACTATACCTTCCCGCCGTTATCGTAACGGCCAGAACGTTCGGCTCTCACTGAGGGGAACCTGTTTAGATTCCCGGTGGAAGTCACTCCCGGATTTTCGCACGTGAGAATCTTGCCAGCTGATGCCGCAGGTCGGCGGGTTTCCTCAAGGATCTCCCGTTCATCCGTCCTTGCATTCCAGTGCCGCTCCATATCAACCTCACTTCACCCTCGTCAGCCCTCAAGACGGCGACGCTAAGAGTGCATGGGCCCGAGACTATTTTTTTCTCGTTAGTGGCACAGTGGTACAGGTGACGATATCGCTCCCCCGGCAACTCATCGCGCATGCGCACAAGGCTCTGCTGAACCAGCGTGCCATGCTTCCGTTGTCACTCCTTCCTGTGCAAATTATGTGTGTAACGGTGGGACTTCATTACACGCGATGTAAGCCCACAGAATAAATTACGACTGCACGTTTTTACATTATTATTTTTTTACTTTTACCACACCTGTTAAAGAAAATATGCAGGTAAGCTCTAAAANGACTGCACGTTTTTACATTATTATTTTTTTACTTTTACCACACCTGTTAAAGAAAATATGCAGGTAAGCTCTAAAAATGCATTTTTTGCCATTTTGACGGTTTTTTTAATACGCTTTATACGAAACTTTAAATTCGTACTGGCTTAAATAATTATTTTTCGCATTTTATGGAAAAAAAAAAGTTGTATCCCCAGGAGATAGGCGTAAACGCGCAACCAACGACTGTACAAAAAATATGTCTGAACTACTAAATCTCAAGAGCCGCCAAAATTACTCAACTACAAGCCGCCCTCCTTCTGTACAACTATAAACTTTTACGAGATGAACGCAATTGCTTTATTGNAAAATTACTCAACTACAAGCCGCCCTCCTTCTGTACAACTATAAACTTTTACGAGATGAACGCAATTGCTTTATTGCCTGCAGAGCTGCAACCCGCTTGACTTTCCTATGTCAGTGGTTGCCTATCTGCAGATACTGTGCGACGCATTTCATACGCTGAGATCTTGCATTTCCGAACATTAGTTTGTGGATGAAATAAGCTTATTTTCTTTTCTTCTTCGATCTCTTTCAGTGTTTTTGGCACTTATATCATTCCCATTGATATGATGCTGCTTAAAAAGCAGTTCTTTAATAATCGATACGATGAAGCTACGTAAATAATTGCTCAATCGGAGGTTCAAAAATCAAAGAAAATCTCCCCTCTCACACTACAACCTCTGAATTGTGCTACATCAAGAGTCTAAAACATTCAGCAATACAAAAACTTCCGACAACCAAAACCACGCAAAGATCGTTCTACACCAGAGTGACAATAAAAATAAATAAAGAAAAAAACGTTTTGATGATAAATTTCGATTCATTAGCTTTCTATCTCGGACCTCAGTGGTTCTGAAATTTTAAGCGTGTAGGACTTCTGTTGCAATTTTGAACTTATCGAGTTGTTTTTATGTATACGTACTTTACATTTAATGAAGCTAAGAGGTAAATGTATTTCCTAATCTATTCAAAAAGGCGAATGTAATAACGTAATAACAGTAAAACAATAAAACAACGATCTGGTGTATCACATTACATGACAAAACATTCATCAGCACATGAGTCAAATGGCGTATAAACTACATCCATCGGTATTATAGGATATTCATAATAAAGTGAAAACTCGAAAGCCGCCTCATTTGGAATAATCTTACTAATATTATAAATGAGAAAGTCTGTGTGTGTGTGTGTGTGTNAAACTCGAAAGCCGCCTCATTTGGAATAATCTTACTAATATTATAAATGAGAAAGTCTGTGTGTGTGTGTGTGTGTATGCTATATCCACTCAGCTTCATAACGGCTGAACGGATTTTGATGGAATTTGGTATGTAGGTACTTTAGATCCTGGAATAGGACATACGATACTTTTTATCCCGGAAAATTGTACGGTTCCGGTGGAATAACAACAAAACATAATCCTGCAACGGCTGGGAAAGTGACAGAAATATTTTTTTTCCTCTGGTGTCAGAGTTTTATCAGGCCACCCAAGGACATCTGAAATGGTTTAACGACTGCTATCAATCGATTACAACCGGGACCAAATATTTAACGTGCCCTCCGAAGCCCGGAAGCGCTCAGATGTTATGCCACTAAACGGTCACCCATCCAAATTTGTGCCGCTGGGAACGTTACTTAACTTTGGTGATCGATCAAGATCCCTCAGCCAAGTGCAAAAGAAGTACCTGGGTGCACTTATTTCTAAAGCTACAACTTGATGAAACTCACGTTTTGATTTTCATACATCGACACTGGAAAGCGGAAATGTGGTAACTACGCGATAGTTACACAGATACACTCCAAAAACATTCCCCTACTTCTTGGCTATCGGGTAAAAAATATTTCTTTTATTTTGGGTTGCCGTAATCAGTTTAAAACCTAAGCCAACATAGTATAATTTTATAATTCTGTTTTCATATAAATGAATTGTCTTTTCCCAATTTATTAATTACTATATCACTGTAAAACTCAATTGTACCCGGGCGAAGACGGGCCGGTTTGCTAGAAGTTAATAAATATATTTCATTTTAGCCCTTGTCTTTAACTTCTGAATGCGGTGGAATATACACACTGTGTATAGTAGTAATAACATGTCAATATTTATTTTAAAAGTTGGTTAAAGGACAAAAATGGCTGAAAGGAAAAGTAACTATGGCCTCAAAAGTGCTCACTTTACCGTGAACAGCTTATAGTAACCAACTAGTTTCACGCAGAGTTTTTCCTCTCCTTCAGACCGACTTAAGGGTTGGCGCAAGTCGAACTCCAAATTTTCCAAAGTTGTGAAGCATCCACAAATCTCCACTTAGTTAGCAAACTTTCACCTTGCACATACACACACTGCAGCTAACAGATCCACAACACTTCCGAGATGTAAACCACTGCACCACGAGGCTTACGAACTGACAAACTCACCCTTGGGGCACGAACTTAGGCCGCTCTACAAATAGGCTTGACTGATCTGCACAGGTAATCATCCACTCTTGCATGGTCCCGGTGGTGTAGCAGTCTGACTAAAATCGCCTCCTACCAAGGAGAACCGGATTAGAGATTCCAGTCGGGTTTCCCGGATTTTAAAATGTGGGTAACGCGGTAGACGTTGCCGCTGGTCGGCGGGTTTTCTCGGGACACTCCCACTTCCTCCGTCAGCGCTCAATGCCTCGCTGTTCCACCCTAGTCTTCATAAGGGTCTCATTGTAAGCAGTTGTGTCTATTTAAATATTATAAACTATGGAATATTTCGATGTAAACCTTTTTCCGGACAAAAGTGAAAGTCGATATTTTATTGAAAATTCATAAATCTGGTTATTGAAACATAAACGTGGACGTTGAAAATAGTAACTAAGTCAGCAAAAAATCGCCAAAAGTAGCATTCTGCTTACGATATGTATTTCCGTTGAAACAGAATTTTAGACTACAGCGGCAATGCTGTACTTTTTCTGAAAAGATTGCTGTATTAAAACCCTACAGTCACCCATTAAAACCCTGAGGAAACCGGATACACACGTGTGTGCTGTTTTCCATCACCGTCGCAATACTTCTTTACGGCAGCACGTGACCTTGAGGGGTTAAAAATAATGCGGGTAGCGACGGCGATAGATTACGACAATATTACAATAAGACTTCCAACATGGGCAATATTAACAAGTATTTTGGCACTCGATATAATTAAGCAAGTGATAAATGCTCGATTAATTTACCTCGTCGACACATGATGATACGTCATTAAATTGCGCGTTAATGAACGTTGGTGATAATAAAAATGCTTAACACAAGGACGTTTGATACTGTTTTTTAAGCGTTATAATTAATTTACGCTTCTTTACATACAAAATCATCTTAATGCCGGCAGAGGACGTATTTTAAGACAGTTCGAATAACTGAACCAAAAAATTAAAACTGGGCATTCAGGCCACTGTTCCTGTAAAAAAGAAAAAAAAAACACGGATAAATCGGATGCGTGAACAATTTTGCTGTTCTATTTTCCCCTTAGAATTTCATTTTTGTGAGAAGGTCTGCGCGAGTCCTGAAGCTGGAATAATAAACGGAGCGCACTCGTGTGCAGTTTTTGTCGAAGCTTGAATAATAATTTAAAAACGCGCGATGAAACACACAGGAGTGGCCTTGGCGTGGAGCACCGGGTAACACGTATACCAGCTCGCAAATAAACAAATATATTAGCAGGGTGGAAACCCACGTGACCCAAATGACCGCAACCCTTTTTCTCCAGGTCCCCTCCCCCACCAGTCCATCCACTGAAGTTCCGCCATCGTTGGGAAGAATAGGGAGGGGGAGGGGGCCACGTCGGTTGAGTTTTACGAGGCGGCGTGGAAAGCTGCTTTCGATGCAGGGTTTGCCAGACAGCTTTGTACGCAAGTCACCTAGTTTCCCGTCTCAAGTATCTTAAATTTCCCTAAAACCAACACAAAAATTCCCTTGGGGGAACAAGCACGGGAAATCGTTGTTTCGAACGGAGAACACGTCTTCAAAATGAGGCCGAAAGATTAGGCTATAGTCCATTCGAGGTTTCTTCACACTTTTTGAATAAAACACTTGAAAAATCACCCTGGCTATGACGTCTTTGGTTGTCTCCGAAATATGTCACGTATAACAAGTGTTTTATACTTTTATTTACATATAAATCTTTTTTTTTTAGTAAGAATGAACCTTTATTTCTATTATATCTATAAATTTTAATATTTCCTTTATAATTAATATGAATAATACAGGGTAAAAAAACATTAGTGTTGTCAATGCTTGATAATAAATAATTCATATGAAAAATAATATGAGAGCTGATTCAGAAGTCATGGTAACTATTGTTTATCACCCGAAAATGATTCAACATAATAAATGTAAAATATACAGTTGAAAATGTACGATAAGTACTTTTTAAAGGTGACACCGCATGGTGTATGGATGCAGGAAAGTCCATAAAGGAACAAAGACAAACATGGCTGCTTGAAATCACAGCTTTGTTGATATATTCTCCTACAGACTGTATGCGCTCATGTGAACGTGTACGTATCGTACTTGTACGAGCTGTTTAATATCCTTCAAAGTAGTCTCCGAGGTTGTCCACGGTTCGTTGCCAGCGATGAGGCAGACATCGTCACAGCATTTCGANAGTAGTCTCCGAGGTTGTCCACGGTTCGTTGCCAGCGATGAGGCAGACATCGTCACAGCATTTCGACGAGAGGTGGTGCACATTGGCGGATCTCATGCAGCCGACGGTATTTCCCGTCTGCATAAAACCTGTGTGTCCCCCCACACATCCACACCCCGATTTTTTTTAATAGAAACATACAAATTAAGAATCATGGACGGATTGTTGGTCGGTCTCCTGCCACAGCAATCCGGGTTAGATTCTCTCAGGGGCCGTAACCCGGGTTTTCGCACATGGGGAACGGGGCGGACGATGCCGGTAAGTCCGGCGTATTTACTCGGGGTACTCCCGCTTTCCCCTGCAGGCGCATTCCGTCCCCTCTGCATCTCAGCCATATCTCCTTATGTACGATCTTCTTTTGGACTGGCTGGAGCGTCGCGTTCTCGTATGCATGAATGATAATGTTCATGGGGGTTTGCAAGATTTACGAAATGAAATTTAAAAGAAGTTAATTATGCTTGCTTTAGAAACGTAAAAAGTAGATTGCTATATGTATACATAAAAAACTACAAATAATAACAAATGATTTGGTAATAAATGACTTCGTTATTTCTGTAAATAACCAGGATGCATTAAAAATAGTCAACCATGTAGCTAGCTTCTGACGCCCCGTTGAAACGATCTATACAGTCAAATAAAAAAAATGATGAATGTGGGAACAACATTACCAAATGAGGATGACGTCACGTTGAACCAGTCTAGCCGGCTTTTGTCTGGCTGGGCAATGCAAGTGGTCCATTTGGCGACGAAGTTAGATGCCGCGACCTGGTCCATTTTGAAGTCTCGAGGCAGACGCGTAAAGCTGCTCAAACATCTGAGCATCGCTTAAGGCCATATTTCACGACACTTGTTTACTTCATTAACTGAAAGAGATTTATATAAGGACCACATAAATTTAGATATTCGTAGCCAAATTATTACAGTTTTCAAAATGTAGTACTTTAAAGGTGAACATTTAGGAATATGGGAGCCCAAGTTTCTATGATGCTAATTAATTTTGCCAACTAAATAGCATATAATGTGATTTATACCATATAAANATGGGAGCCCAAGTTTCTATGATGCTAATTAATTTTGCCAACTAAATAGCATATAATGTGATTTATACCATATAAATGACATATTAATTAATTATCAGCGATTGTTAATAATGGGTACTCAGGTACTGGTAACCTGAACCTTTTTTATATTAGATAATGGCGTTTTTGCCAACACATATTTATTTGTCCGAAATAAATAATATTAAAATTTATTAGTGTACAATGGCTATTAGCTATTAACATGCCAGTAATTAACAATTCAGTCAGCCTCAAATTCTCAATTTTACAAAAAAAAAAATGCAGAATTACCACTAATGTTGTATACATACTAGTGATGCAACGAATATTCGCATTCGCATTCGCGAATATTCGCATGTTTTTGAACATTCGCATTCGCAAAAATGATGCCAATATTTTGCGAATGTATTTGGCAATGAAAAATGAAAATGCCTATTAAATAATAATGCAACAGCTATGATTAAGACATATTTGTTTATTAACATATTTTTATGTATAATAGTGTATTTTAATGATATTTGGGAAACAGCCTTGTAGTTATTCACTAGATTACATAACAGAAACACACTCTTGATATTCTTTTATTCTTATTTACCTAAGCAAAATCAAATTAAGGCAGGTAATTTCTTAAAACTTCTAAACTATATTATAACACAACTGTATGATCAAATACCATTGAACTGCTTTAACACAAAACAATGGAATAAGATATAACCCAACCTTTTTAATTATACAAATCAACTTTAAATGAGATCTTTTGTAAAAACACTTAACAATATGCATTTATGCAACCTAAAGGGTATCTTATTCAAATATGTGAGATCTTTTAATGAACTAGTAATCATGTTTAATTGTAAATCAAATCGACTTCTTATGAATAAAGTTAAAAATATATTGTGAAGAAAAACAAACAATATAATAATCTTCTTTTCAATTAAAACAAATATGTTCTTAACATTTTGTTAATTTTAACTTTGGTACTAATACTAACTCACTAATTATGTAATTTTTAAGATATCCATTAAACATTACTTCTTGAAATCGAAAAATAAAACTATGAAAAATTGTTTATATCTAAGCACAATTAAGTGAAACACTTAGTAATTAAATAAGAGTAGAGGAATATTAAACTTCAGAAATAGAAGTTTTGATGCCTTTTCTCCTTGCAGCCTATTTCGGTGGGGTGTGTAAAGAAGACCAGCCCCACTAAAGACCCTTTCGCTAGGCACACTAGTGGGTGGTGTTACTAAATATTGCCTGGCTATGGGAGAAATAATACCATACTTCTTATTATTTACCGCCCACCATGTAAGTGGATCTACATCATTTTCCACACGTTTATCTAATAAATATTCATTGATGGTTTTTTTTATCAAAACTTCTATAGGGTTCGTACATTCATTTTCTTCTTCTTCACTTTCGCTGGAATCCATCAGCAATTTCATGGTGTCTCTTAAAGATATAGATTTCTCTGTCAGACTGGCACTGGAACCAGATGTTTCAATCCGATGAGTAGTCATTCTGGCACGCTTAGGATTTGAACAAGACGATAGGCTTGATTCATCGTTTCCAATTGACTCTAATATATTTTTCACAACTTGATCCCTGGTTGAAGAATTTTTGAAAAATTCTAATTTGTATCTTGGGTCAATAAAAGTTGCCGTAGCAAACAATACGTCATTTTCCAAATGGGAAAATCTGCGACATAGTTCTCGTTTAAGAACTAAAATCGTATTCCCAACGCATTCGTCGGTCACATCAAATTCACCAATTATTTTTTCCAAAGTGGACAATAATGGAATTACTGAGGATACAGAAATATTGGCTGCACTTAGTTCTTTTGTAATTTCCTCAAAATATCTGAGTAAAGTTATTATTTTTTCCACAATAATCCACTCTTCGGAAGTTAGTTGTGAAATCTTGTTATTCTGGGAAGCATAAAGACACAACGAATCTTTGTTTTTCAAAATACGCTCTAACATATACAAGCTGCTATTCCATCTTGTAGCACACTTTTGTATGATTTTCAGCTTTGGCTGATCGATTCTTTCTTGTAGAGCAGCCAGTTCATCTTGAGCTACATTTAAGTGATGAAAATGTGTTGCCATCTTTTTACATTTTGCAATCACTGTTATAACGGAATCTTGTGCCTTAAGCCCTTCCTTGACAACCAGCTGAATTTGGTGTGACGAACAATCAATGTCTCTAATTAATAACAAGGAAATACCTTCTTTCATGTTTGTGCCACCATCTCTAACAATGCATTGCACTTTTTCTTTAGGTATTTCCCAATGCGACAACATGGTTTCAAGTTTTATAGCTATATTTTCACCAGTATGTCTGCCATCGTTAAATACCTTTGCGTTTAACACAATCATTTTTCTCTCAAAGTTTTTTGTTATACCATGACATGTAAGACTCAGCAAAGATATTCCTGAACAAGAATCAGACCAAATATCAGTGGTAAACGCCAATTTTTCAAATGACTTAATTAATCCCAAAATTTTATCTTTGACTTTGCCGTAGAAATTCTCACATATAAAAGAAGAAAAATGTTGTCGGCTTTTTATATTATACGACGAACAAAGATGGTTCAATAGTCTGACAAATCCAACACTTTCGACAAAACTAAAGGGTAAGTCCTCTAAAGCAATCATTTCACTTATGAAATTATCAATTTCCAAAGACTTGGCATTGTTGTTATCCCACTTTTTTGTTTTTTCGACGCAATCAGTCAAATACATCTGTTTCAGGTCGGTTTTCGTACATTGTCGCGAAGTGGAGGCCACAACACTTGTTGTAGAAGCATTTCGCTTTTCATTTTCCCTATTCTTTAAAGCATTATACTCGTTTTTATGCAAAGCTTCCAGGTGATTTCTCATAGCACTTGTTGTTCTTCCTTTGCGCTAGTATTGTTTATTACATATTTTGCATTTCAAATTTTCAGCATCACATATTGTAAAATAAGTCCAAACTTCGCTAACACACGACCGCATCATTTTGAAATATCACTTATCACTGTACAATTACAACAATAGAGTATTTACAAGTTAAAAACAAAACTTAAGTATGTTGACTCGACGCTGCCCCCACCTGCACTATACAGGGTGGTGGATAGCAGGGTACATAGTAATTTGTTACGGTGCTGGCTAACTGCACCTTGGGCTGCTGTAAGATGGGTGACACAAAGACATAACTGGGTTCGGTTTATTCACGCTTTACTTTTATTGTCCAAAGTTACAGTGATCTGTACATATATGAGACCTAGCCCCTTTTATATCTTCTCGGACGGTGGAATCTAGCTATCCCTCGATGCTGGTGGCTGGCGTTGTCGTGCTGTCTCGGTGTCTCTCCCGGGAAGTCCTGGGCTCGATCCCTGGACGTGCAGTTCTCTCCTCGTCGCTCGTCGTTCCTCGTATCTGACTCTCTCGTGACTCCGGCGTAACTCCCGACTCCGTCGTAACTTCGTTGTAACTGTCTTGTCGCTGCTGCTCCGTCGTAAACGTCTCGTAACTCTCGCGTAACTGACCTCAACTGTCCTTCACTCTCGCGTAACTCTCTTAACTGTCGCATAACTGACTTAATGGTCCTCTGTGGCTCCTGTATATATATGTTTCTGTTCTATTTTCCATATAACTCGGGACTTACCCTCTCGTGCTTGCGGTGGGATAGGGGTAGGCGGGGTGCACTGTTTTTCCCCGATTAGTAATTTCTTGTGGCGAGGGGCGATAACATGCCCGGGACTCCCCGCGTTCGCAGCGTCACGTCGTGACTCAGGCAACATGACAGGTGCAGTTGGTTCGAACTCGGGGATTCCTCTGGTCGTTAGGCCATCGGTTTACGGCGTGGGTAAGAATAGCGTCGCCACTACTGGTAGGTATGAGCGGTACGCGTCAAGGTAACCTCAAACTAAATATTTACGAAAACATTATTAGCAGCTAACTTCATTCAGTAAGCCAGCAATCACGATTTGTTTACTTCGTTCAGAGTCGGGGCATATGGGCTACTCTCGGTTTTAACATGGCCGCCCGGCCGTCCAGTTATAAACGCGCTGTAAAATTCGAGTTCGTAGGCGCACGCTTTTAGCGCCATATTTGAAAAACCAACATTCGCATTCGCATTCGCATTAGCGAATGTGGAAAAATCGACATTCGTTGCATCACTAATACATACGTTTAGTTTTTGTAAGTTTTATCATAACATAATAACTAATTTTTCCAGATTCTTTCAAACAGCCTTCAATTCAGCAGGATGGAAGCTTCGCATCGAAATTGGTTCTCCGTCATATATCGGAACCACGTTCAACTGTATCGAGCGAAACAGTATTTGTGACTCGGATCTCTCGGGGAATAAAAGACGGCGGCTTTGTTCTGCCGAGAGTGCTTCCAGATATCAAAGTTTCTTCACTCGCTTCGGGAGCCTCTTTCCGTAACCGTGATTCATTAATACGGCGAAGCAACTTGGCAACTTATTGCCGATGTTGGAGGGGATAGCGAGAGAAGAGAAGAGCTCTCCGCCGCAAGACAATCACACTGAAGCCACAATCGGAGTCGGATGCCTCGCGGGNAAAAAAAAAAAAAAAAGTAGTTCAAACACTTATTGTAATTAACCGTCACAGGCAGCGGGCGAGTACATCGCAATTTAAAACGCGGCCAACGACAACTTTCGACGGAAAGTTTTCAGACTCTCCCGGTCCGCACAGCCGGAGGAAAGAGAGAGGAGAACAAAGAAAGGGAGAAGCGGGGAAGTAATTCGGAGCACGTAATCTGGGATCTCTTGGGTCGCGGGCACTTGAAATAGTTAGCCGACTCCGGGAGGGCAACAGTTACCCCCGTTATCCGGAGGGGTTGAGCCTCCCCGCTAGCTTTAAATCCTTTCGAATTAAGGCAAAACGGCCACCGGGGCATAAAACGGACACGAGGACAGAGGGCGCCACTGTACCCAATCCTCTCCTCGTACTTCTCCACCATGTTGCAGCGATGACTCGTGAGACAAGGCGTGGCGTGTACATCAAGCACGCGTATAGTCTATCCGCAGTTTCTTCACACTTTTAAAATCAAACCTTATAAAATTACTCCATCTATGACGTGATTGGTTGTTTCCTTATTATGTTGTGTATCTCAGGCGTTTTATACTTGTTTTACCATTAAATAACGTGAAAGTACCGGTACCTCATTATTGGTTAAATTAAAGTGTTATTTACATACTATCTATAAATTATAATATTTTATTAATAATTAAAANTTATTAATAATGAAAAGAATGAAACTAGTGAGAAAATAGGTGAGTTGGTAATACCTCGTAAGAAATATTCTTTATACAAAATATTATTACACTGATTGCGCGCGAATTCGGTGCGCTGTACCTCTGGTGTACTTTTATAGACTAGGTTGAGNAACGTGAAAGTACCGGTACCTCATTATTGGTTAAATTAAAGTGTTATTTACATACTATCTATAAATTATAATATTTCATTAATAATTAAAAGAATGAAACTAGTGAGAAAATAGGTGAGTTGGTAATACCTCGTAAGAAATATTCTTTATGCAAAATATTATTACACTGATTGCGCGCGAATTCGGTGCGCTGTACCTCTGGTGTACTTTTATAGACTAGGTTGAGTTCATTCCCGTGAGACGTACGGATAGTCTGAGAGTATAATTTTAGCAGGGCTTCTGAAAAGTTGGAAGTAACCATGAGTTGACTATAGGTAATTTTTAGTCTCTACTGCACTCTGTGAAGCTCAGTAACGAATTATATTACCTGGGGGTAAATGATTCGCAAACCGTCTTACTGGTCTAAGTCATAATTTATTAATATTACTGTAGCCGAACATGCAGTATAACCTACAGTTCATTGGCTGTGGCAGCTAAACAAGTGTCGTGTCGACTTAAGTATGGCACGTATCATAAAATTTCTTGTTTGCAACGCCTGAAACCGTAAACTAAAGTGAGACTGAAAGGTATAAGACTCCCGTCTACCTGGAGTTTTTTTCCCCGCGTTTGAGGCCGAGAAGTGCGGGAGCTATAAGGGCGACACTGCCATGCGTATCAAGTTCGCCATCGCCGCTAAGCGCAAGGTTCTCAACCGGCGTGCAGTGTTCTCGTCGCACTGCGCGTGCCTATGGGACTTTCAGCGGTGACCCTATTATTTTATTGGTGGAAAGTCTGTAGGAAGGTTGAATGCAGTGCCCTTGAGTAGTTTTGTACGTACATAACGGGTATATTTTGAGACACAGTGCTTCGAAAAAGAAGTTATTAACTACGTTTGAGTGCTTTGAAATGGTGTTTCCAATGTGCGTGACGTCTTGAAAGTACTCAACAGCCCTCGTCTGAAGTGTATGTTCTTTTCGTAGATAAGTACTGCAACGGATAGCCTCCGAAGCATGAAACAGCCGATACGTCCTTCGGTCCCTTTGTGCCGGAGCACAAATNGAGTACTGCAACGGATAGCCTCCGAAGCATGAAACAGCCGATACGTCCTTCGGTCCCTTTGTGCCGGAGCACAAATAGTTGCAAACAACAAAACTGATCTAATACCTGTATTTTGCCAAATACTTATTTATAATAACTGACATAACCCTAGAAATGGTTACAAACAACTTTGGCTTTTATTAAAGCTGATAATCACAAACGTTGCTAAATTCCAGATCCATACAAAATATTTAAAATTTAACGAAACATATTACAAAACGTAGAATAAATCAATGAATTAATTAGTAAAATAGAGATAATTTAAAACATGAGATGCAAATTACCAATATAATACAATTATTTAAAACGATTATAATTTGCAGAATGCAATTAAAATCGTTACGCTGACTAGACTTGCAAATATGAGCAATTACAAAAAAAGGAGGGCACCCTTAAGAACCCAGTAAACCCTCCTTTTTTATAAAATGAACACATTAAAACCTTTATTTAAAAAAACACTAAAAAAATGTAGTATCAGTGGAGGCAGTCAAATGACCCGTCAAGGCTCCAACGATTAAAATGATAATAAACGAACACTTTTAAAAGTTACTACACCCAACACGAGAGTCGTGGACGCGAAGCATATTGGAAAAAGGTTGAAACATTCTCGGCCAGCAAACAAAACTAGACACTACACGTTAAAACTGGAAATACACAACAAAACTACGATTTTAGTTAAGCGGAAACCAAATTTGGGCTTGTGTCCGAAATATATAATAGATGGTACCTCATCACAGTAAACGTCCTAAGGACGACAAATTTGACAGTTTAAATCATATTGCAGCTCCTCTGGGACTCGTACAGGCGACAACCGGGCGTGGGGTAGGAGGGGCTCAAGGTGTGCAACGGCTTAAATAAACTGCCCCGTTGTCAAAAAAATTATGACGCACGAGAGGAGGGGAAATCAAGGGAAGGTGAAAATGGGTGAAAAAGGGAGGGGATCCTAGCCGGGCAAAGAGCAAGCTACCGGGCAGAGTAGAAAAGTATGAAGACGTCTGGCGCGGCGAGCGCTAGCGTCACGGACTTGTAGAATTTTTAATTTTTTTTTTCAAAATACTTTACCTTTTTGATTTTACAGAAGGCAGAGGAGAAAAGACCGCAAGGAGGTGGTACACCAAAATCTAAGATCTTAAAATAAAAAGCGTAGCGTATAAAGGAAAAAAAACCCGAAAAACTCTTATTTGAAATACTTTTATATTATTATGTGGTTGTACAATCATTTTTATATACAACCAACAGGGTCATCAAAAACACTTGTAGAAATTCTGAAAAAAAAACCTTAACAAATTACTTTAATAAACTCCAATAAAATATAGTTAAATCACACAAAATATTAAAAAGTTACATATGTTACAAGTTTTACATAACTTTGCCTTTCCTCGTTTCCTACTTTACCCCTCCACCATAATGATATAAAACCGGAGGATAATTTTTCCCCAAATGTCTGACCCCAGGTTCTCTCTGCCTTCTCAAGTCCCAAAGAAGTCTATTTATACAAAAATTCTGGATTCTCAAGCACTCGTTTCTTCTATGCCTTCTCAGTTCAGAACTCCGCCTCGCCAGGCGGCCGAAAATTGTCTGCTGGAGGGGTGTAGGAGGGGGGGGGAGCGATCGTCGCATCTCTCCGCCATCACTCATACCAGTTCTTGAACGACGAGGTGTCCAGCTGGACGCGACACCCACTGCTCCGGCGAGATGGCCCATTTCTCCGGCACCATAGCTACAGTAGTTTCAGCGTGCATTCATGACGGCTGATTAACTTAACACGGGGGGGGGGGGATGTGACAACCCGTCACGTCACATAGAGCGCACGTTTAATAGTTTCTTTTTAAAAAAAAACGTGAATTTCAGACACACTGCCAACGACGTTCAAGCGCCAGGGAGGAGGGAGCTTTTTGCGGACGCCTAGTGAGGTGTATTCTTGTGCGAGTGAGGCCAAACTCGCGACGAAGCGTTAAGGGCGACGCGGACATGTAAAGTGGTATCGCCTCTATGCGCCAGGCGCTCAACTGGCGCGCAGTCTTCCCGTCAGCTACTCACCTCAACGTGACTTTAAGCGGTGACCCTATCATTTTATTGGCCGCGACTGTGTAGCAAATTCAAGTGCGTGCCTCTATTGTAGTTTCGCGTATAGTCAGTCCGTATATTTTGAGACGTGGCTTGCTGAAAAAAAGTTGTTTTTAGCTATGTTGGAGGGTATGCAAATAATGTTTCCAATGTACACAATGTTTTGAAAGTAACATTCCGTCGTCGTCTGAAATGTACTTTCTTTTCGTAGGTAAATGTACTGGAGGCACGTTTAATAGTTTCGTCAAAAAAATAACGCTGTCTTCAAACATGCTGCAACGCATTTCAAGCGCTTTAAGAGGACTTTGTACCTGGAGCTTGAACTGTGTTGCATTATGTTTGAAATACGCGTTCTTTTTAACAAAATNGCTTTAAGAGGACTTTGTACCTGGAGCTTGAACTGTGTTGCATTATGTTTGAAATACGCGTTCTTTTTAACAAAATTATTAAACGCGCGTACTGATCTACGAAAAGGAAACACACTTGAGACGAGGTAAGAAGACTACTTTCAAGACACCACGCACATTACAAACACTATTCCCGAGCTCTCCAACACAGCTAACAACTGCCTATTCACACTGCATTTTCGCAAAACGTACAGGTCGGGAACACTTAAAACTAGTGTACTGAGCTTTGGTACAGACTTCGCACTAATAACATTATAGGTCAACCGCTTGAAGACTCGTAGTTCCAGTGGTACAACGGGAACACTGGCAAGTAATTTTAGAACCTTGCGTGTAGATGCACCGGGACAAATATTACGCGGGTAGGTGTCGTCCGGATTTTCTCAGGTATATCCCGTTTACCCCACCCTTGCATTCAGGTGATACTGCGTACTAACCTCACTTCACCCTCATCAGCTCTTAAGAGCCGCTCAAATCTCTTCACTCACTCATCACTTCTGTCCTTCCACTGTGCCACCCGGTTACTAAGTCCCCCTTCTCCACTTTACCTGTCACTGCTGGGCAGTCACGCTGATACAGTGAAACCTCATTAATAAACACCTACTTATTACAAAGTTTTCGTTAATGTAAAGTGGTTTTGTTTCCCCTCGGAGTGAGATAACGTGGAGTGGAGATATTTGGGCGGCTCTTAACATCGAGGTAGTGAGGGCGAAGGGAGGTTAGTATGGTGTAGCGCCGGAATGCAAGGGCGAGGGAAAGGAAATATTCCTACATGGGAAAATCCGTGAGTGACCACGCTGGGAATCGAACCCGGTTCTCCTAGGTGGGAGGCAAGAAGTCTGACCACTGCACCACTACGGCCCTTGGAGTGAGATAGCAATGTATTGTTAATCTGTAACCTTGAACAAATTTGTTAATTTTTATTACAATGTAATGAGACGTCCATTGGTAAAAGGAAGTCAAGCTGGTGACATATACTGAACCACAGAGTCAACATTTTAATTTAACGAGAAATTTTATAATGGTCACGAACACCTGTTAACACGAACCTCTTTATTATGAACTGCAAAAATTCAGGCACACTGTGGTTTGTACTAAAGAGATTTTCACTGTACACACAAGTCCTTACTTGGCCCCGCCTGTAACGTCACCATGTATAATTGTATATACTAACGCTGTTCAAATTCCCAGTATATTACACAGAAGTTATAACCTTGGCAAGTACATGTAGTTTCTTGCTTGTTGGCTGTGTTTGCGTACTCTATGTGGTTGCCATTTTGTTTCGTTTGAGTAAAGTACGATATATGAAATGTATGCAGAACTCTAGCTTTAAAAGTTAATTAATATTTACGAAATACCATTCAATTGTATAATAATAGTTTTAGGTCACCAATTCCCCCCCCCCCTTTTTTTTCGTGAATAGCTTGCGTGAATAATCAACGTTAGCAATAGTGCTTCCAGTTATTTCATATTGTGAGGGAAATTATAGGCCTCAAAGTGACTGATAAGACACGCAGGATTCAAAACATGTTTTGATAGTTATTTGTTTTGTACATTAGTTCATAAATGTCAGCCAAGAATCGAAACACATTTGCTCCTCCGCACAGTTTCTGTTTTCTTGTAGTTCATGCTTTGTGGCCAGAATAGTCTGGACAAGTACATATCAGGGCAAGTAAGCGTATGTATGTACTTAACACGTTTGTACTGACAATTCGGACACATCCTCAGTGGCATCTCCCTCCTTCACCCACGCAGATCATCAGTCTATGTCTCGAATTATACAGGGAGCGGCANCACATCCTCAGTGGCATCTCCCTCCTTCACCCACGCAGATCATCAGTCTATGTCTCGAATTATACAGGGAGCGGCAGAAATAACTCCCGAATTTTAACGGCTAATAAAAAATACACAAACGATTCTAGTCAAAATTTTATTAAACCATCTAAAAGAATTATGTTTGCCATTTAGTTTCATTTAATTTTTTTCATTTTCACTTAATCTTTAAACATAATATTTGTTTGATTTTCACTTAATCTTTAAAAATAATCTTTTTTTTAATTGACACTTAATTTTTTAACATAATCTGTTTTTTAATTTTCACTTTTTAAAAATAATCTCACTCAAATGCCAACCGTGACATATCTGAAGCCTCATTCTGAAATTACGCATTACTCTTCTCGTCATCTCTTGTGGAATTTCCGCGATTTCGTGTCGGATAGCAACTTTGAGTTCATCGATTGTCGTCGGTTTGTTTTTGTAGACTCTACTCTTCAGGTAACCCCAGAGAAAGAAGTCACAGGCGGTAAGATCGGGTGAACGAGCTGGCCACGGGATGTCGCCTCGCAGTGAGATTAAACGCCCTGGACACATTTGTCTTAGGACTGCCGTAGATTCTCTTGCTGTGTGAGCGGTGGCACCATCCTGTTGAAACCATACAGCAGGATTTACACGTTCATTCAGTTTCGGCTCCAGGAAGTTGTGTAGCATCTCTACGTAACGATGAGACGTTACTGTAACTGTTCGTCCTTACTCCTCAACAAAATACGGGCCTATTATTCCAAAGTCTGCTACAGCACACCAAACAGTGACACGTTGGCTATGGAGAGGTCGCTCACGAAGTTGCCGAGGATTATTTTCTGCCCAATATCGAAAATTCTGTTTGTTGACGAATCCTGATAAATGAAAATGTGGTTCGTCACTTGAGAGCACAACTGCGTCTGTTGGAAAGTTTTCCAGGATAGCCTGTCAAGATGCAATACGGTTGGCCCAATCACGTTCACTAAGTTCCTGCACAACCATGATTTTGTACGGATGAAAGTGGAGGTCTTGGTGTAAAATTCTTCTCACACTACGATCAGATATTCCCAAGCTGGCAGCGTGCCTACGGGCTGGACGTCTTGGAGATTTGGTAACTGCTTGTTGGAGTAATTGAACGTTCTGTGGAGTTCGAGCGCTGCGAGGTCTACCTTGCGGTGCATTTTTTAAAGCCGAACCTGTGACTCTAAAATTTTTATCCCACAATAGAACGGTTCTCCTGTCAGGGACTGCACCGTGCCGACCTATTCCGAAGCACGTACGAAATAATCTCTGCGTTGTGATTACAGAATCGCCATTTTTAAAATAGGTTTCAAGGACGAACGCATAATGTTCACCGCTCCTTGCCATGGTGACGACTAAAATGGCAGCAGTGGTGCTGCACTATAACACAACCCCGGGCCGCCTACCACCACTAGCGCCGAACCCATGATGGTGGCAAATTCGGGAGTTATTTCTGCCGCTCCCTGTATCTTTTATTCAAAACCTTGTTTGAAGTTCGCCCAATCCCAAACCACGCCAGTTAGCATTACATTTCAATCTCATAAAATAATAACTTTCGTATCATGACACGTTCACTGGAAAAAAAAAAAAAAAAAAAAAGCATTCAGTTTACGCTTTACGCCTTACCAGAATATTTTGAGACAGAGTAGTAATTATATATTGGTGCCTACAAAATTGTGGTCACTGAAAATATTATGCTTTTAAATAAATGAGAAAAAATAATGTTTAGTTTAAAAAGTTGTTACGATTACAGAATAATTTTGGTAAAATGAAAAGTTATTTTTATTTTTTAAGTGGAGACCTATCGGTGCTTTACAAGTCAGCAGTTGTAGTGCAGTCTTCATGCATTAATTACTTACCTGTTTCATATTCAGTGAGAAAATATTATTTCTTGTTTGTTTTCAGAAATGTATTTTGCTAGTGCCATTTCCTTCCGGAGACACAGTATTAAATCTTCAATACTTAATTCGTAAATTTCTATTCAAGTTATTTATATTACATATATGAACCTCACATACGTTATGTTTTACTGTATTTAATATTAAATTTAATATATTCCTCAGAAATGTAAATAATCTAAGATGTGTGATACAACAATACTACATTATATTTCTGAAGAAAATTAGCTAGTATTTTCGGGACTAATTCAAGATTTTCAGTGAATAAATATGACGCAGTCGCAAAGGCACTGGGCATGAAGGAAAGGGCTATGGACACGGGGGAGGGAGTGTGTTGCTTTGTTATGTTTATTTAGTTGAAGGCAGCCCAACCAGCAACATACGAGANATGGACACGGGGGAGGGAGTGTGTTGCTTTGTTATGTTTATTTAGTTGAAGGCAGCCCAACCAGCAACATACGAGACGACGAGGAGGTGAACACATAAAATGCATTCCTCGGCATTACACAGGCTGTCAGTTAAGAAACTTCACTAGATGTCNTGACGAGGAGGTGAACACATAAAATGCATTCCTCGGCATTACACAGGCTGTCAGTTAAGAAACTTCACTAGATGTCTCGTGACGGCAGTTGGATGACGCCGTGAGGTCGCGACGCCTACGTCTGGCGTCTCGCCTATTCCGGCGATCATGTACGGCGCGAATGACATGAGGGTGGCGAATTCAATATCTAGTGCATAGCTCGACGTTCTGAGAAATACACTTTTGTGAAAACCTCGTCGCATATCAACACCCACTCTTGTACGCGCAATTGTGTTTGATGATTATGCCTACACAGTAAAAGGTAATACTTAGAGATGAAAACATGTTAATATAAAAATAGAGCTTGTTAACCTTAACTGAACTGGAATAACTTCAATTGATCACATCCTCACATAGCATTTAAATATAACTTTAGCATAATTTTCAAACACTGCATCGCAGAATTGCTTTACAGTAAACACTGAAAGGGTAATAAGCTATGGTAAAATCATTAAGTGTAATTTTTAACCTTGATACCGAGTCACTGATGCCTTACGAATATATATATACATAAATTACTTATAACATAAAACGATTACTGACGGGTTGGTATACGCACTTAATTCAAAGAGAATTTCAAATGATTGTATTTCACTATATTCTTACAATTTCACAAAATTCAGTGGGCTTAGCCAGGTTCTTAAAGGGGCGGAGGTCNTGATTGTATTTCACTATATTCTTACAATTTCACAAAATTCAGTGGGCTTAGCCAGGTTCTTAAAGGGGCGGAGGTCATAATTAAATTAAATAGTTGATAATAATGTCCTAATTTATTTACCAGCACTACAAAAGAAAATACTATTGACATAATTTATCACTATAAATGGCCATCACTTGCTATTTACAATCAATTTCATCAGTACAAACTACAATAGCCTTAATGAATATAATGAAATCAAATAACTAAAATCAGTCCCAATAAACAGCATATNTGATTGTATTTCACTATATTCTTACAATTTCACAAAATTCAGTGGGCTTAGCCAGGTTCTTAAAGGGGCGGAGGTCCTAATTAAGTTAAATAGTTGATAATAATGTCCTAATTTATTTACCAGCACTACAAAAGAAAATACTATTGACATAATTTATCACTATAAATGGCCATCACTTGCTATTTACAATCAATTTCTTCAGTACAAACTACAATAGCCTTAATGAATATAATGAAATCAAATAACTAAAATCAGTCCCAATAAACAGCATATCAAAACCTATTGAATAATTTTACAAATTATATGTTCATATCTGACAATTCCAATATTTACAATGAAGTCCGTATCTCACATTCATACAGTGCCACCTTAATTCTGTCCACAGTCCCCAGGCAGGAATTTTCTAGAGTGCTCCGAGCGCGCCACTGTACAGTAGTCCTCTCATCCGTCCACACCAAACACGCACTCGTCCGCTGTGGTCCCGATCCGTCCGCCATCATCCATCCTCTCTGATGATGTCCCTCGCTGCATGAGACTTCGCTCGATTACCGCACTTCAGCCAGATGGCTGCGGCTGTATTTATAGACGGTGCCGGTCGTGGTCCAGAACCTTCTCCACATGCCGTGTTGCGCCGAGGAACATTATTACCAGCAAATTCTTGCTCATCCTCTCAAGTTTGTGACTCATCTGGCAGTGGTAGAGGGGAGGAGGGGGCTGTGACTCCAGCCAGGTTTGCTGTCAGTCATTCTCCCGGCCGCCAGGTGAGACGTAACGGTGATCGGGTCTGCCTGGGGGTANGCCAGCCAGGTTTGCTGTCAGTCATTCTCCCGGCCGCCAGGTGAGACGTAACGGTGATCGGGTCTGCCTGGGGGTATGGCAGGGTCGAGATGGATCACTCCCTACAGCGCTGGGATGGTGCATAACAAGGTAACACGGTGCCCGCGCCAAGTGCGCAGGAGTCCGCGTGTGACAATATCATAAACGAAGAGACTGAGAAAAAATAGTATATGGTTTATAAATAATGGTTTTAAATGTACGAATAGTTAGTTAGTGATTTCATATGCCATCATTAGTAACAAAAAAAAGGGGAGGGATAACTCCGGCTATTGCACTAAATCGTGTAACCATAGGCTATAGTAGATTCGTCTCAACATATTATCAATAAAAAAATATTCAAGTTAATAATAAAGGTTGCCTTGGTGGCCAACGGTTGTTGTTAAAACAGCACATAATGTTTGAAACGCTTCTGAACAATTCCTCAAAGTTATGCAATATAACCTGCGAAGATGGAATGAATCAGATGACGGTGAGTAACGCTAAAAATATTACATATTAACACATTCGTTCAACATCACACTATACTGAAATATAAATTTGAATCCCGCGTAGTTTATAATATTTTGAAATTAAAGAATGTTAAAAGTCCCTTGCTTTATGGCTGCTAACCTCGTACAGGAATCACTATAGGTTATGAGTCGTATTATGTTTTCTGTCTTATTTTGCATAACGGATCGTCTGAAAAATTTTGTAACCATTGGTAATTAATATTCCGTATAAGGATAGTAGTTCCACATGTTAGGGAATAAATGTTAGCNAAAAATTTTGTAACCATTGGTAATTAATATTCCGTATAAGGATAGTAGTTCCACATGTTAGGGAATAAATGTTAGCTAGTTAAAAGCTAACAAAGAAAATGACATCGTTTCTTAAGGAAATTTTCAGTAGTTTGATATATTTTTTAAGGAAAGCGAGGCTGTGTTGACCACTAACAAATCTCCAGTAGTGAAAGCCATTGTGTTAAAGTCAAAAAAATTGTTTTTTAAATGAAATAATAAGACGAAAGCGTAAGGTTGCGCAGTTGTTGAAGAACTTTATCCAGTTATATAGAATGTCCGAAAAGACTTTCCCTGATTACAAACTTTATTTATATCCGCTATATGTAAGACAGAGACGTGAAACTGGTTTTAAAATGTTGGAAAACTTACCAATTTTTTTGTTTCACGTTCCAGTAACGTGGCTGTAGTGTAGTGTAGTAGTTGCAGTGTCCAGGAAACTGGACATGTTAACAATTCAGGAAAAGTTCAGTGTGTCGTCAGGTACCACGAGACTCGGCCACAAATAACAGTGTAGAGGAACTTTCAGGCAATGCATGGAAAGATGCCGCCCAATGTCAAGAGCAAGTCGTGGTATGACAAGTTCAAGAACACAGAATATGTTGCTGACTTAACCGAGAACTGGCCGACCATCAACCTCAGCTGAAAGGATGAAAGTATTGAGACAGTGCGAAGTCCCAAGAAACCAGTGCGTAGGGCCTCACGAAAATTACAGATGTCTAAAAGTTCTCTTCGTGACATTTTACAATAATGGCTATCAGAAATGTGTTACTTTTTCTGACGAGGTGGCCGTTTTTGTCAGTGGTGTAGTGAACCGGCATAACGTGCGTATTTAGGGTTCAGAGCTCCCCTGGTGAGTTGTCAGACTGTACCAGAGGCAGCCCAAAGGNAAAAATTTTGTAACCATTGGTAATTAAAATTCCGTATAAGGATAGTAGTTCCACATGTTAGGGAATAAATGTTAGCGAGTTAAAAGCTAACAAAGAAAATGACATCGTTTCTTAAGGAAATTTTCAGTAGTTTGATATATTTTTTTAGGAAAGCGAGGCTGTGTTGACCACTAACAAATCTCCAGTAGTGAAAGCCATTGTGTTAAAGTCAAAAAAATTGTTTTTTAAATGAAATAATAAGACGAAAGCGTAAGGTTGCGCAGTTGTTGAAGAACTTTATCCAGTTATATAGAATGTCCGAAAAGACTTTCCCTGATTACAAACTTTATTTATATCCGCTATATGTAAGACAGAGACGTGAAACTGGTTTTAAAATGTTGGAAAACTTACCAAGTTTTTTGTTTCACGTTCCAGTAACGTGGCTGTAGTGTAGTGTAGTAGTTGCAGTGTCCAGGAAACTGGACATGTTAACAATTCAGGAAAAGTTCAGTGTGTCGTCAGGTACCACGAGACTCGGCCACAAATAACAGTGTAGAGGAACTTTCAGGCAATGCATGGAAAGATGCCGCCCAATGTCAAGAGCAAGTCGTGGTATGACAAGTTCAAGAACACAGAATATGTTGCTGACTTAACCGAGAACTGGCCGACCATCAACCTCAGCTGAAAGGATGAAAGTATTGAGACAGTGCGAAGTCCCAAGAAACCAGTGCGTAGGGCCTCACGAAAATTACAGATGTCTAAAAGTTCTCTTCGTGACATTTTACGCTAACGTTCATTGTTTCGTGCATACAAAGTGCAAATTGTTCAGGCTTTGTTGCCCAGTGACGCCACGCGTCGATATGATTTTGCAGTCGAAATGTTGTCACGTACTGAGGGCAATAATGGCTATCACAAATGTGTTACTTTTTCTGACGAGGTGGCCGTTTTTGTCAGTGGTGTAGTGATCCGGCATAACGTGCGTATTTAGGGTTCAGAGCTCCCCTGGTGAGTTGTCAGACTGTACCAGAGGCAGCCCAAAGGNACCGGCATAACGTGCGTATTTAGGGTTCAGAGCTCCCCTGGTGAGTTGTCAGACTGTACCAGAGGCAGCCCAAAGGTGAATGTTTGGTGCACGCTTTTGCATGTCAAAATTATAGGACTTTTTTTCGCTGAAGGCACTATCATATCTCCATTATATCTGGACATATTGCAATTGTTTTCTGTTCGTCAGTTGCTTTAGTATCACGCAGATGCCATTTTTCAACAAGACGGTGTTGCCATCTCATTGGGATTTGGAGGTTCGTGCCTATCTTGATACGACTTTTCCTANCCATTTTTCAACAAGACGGTGTTGCCATCTCATTGGGATTTGGAGGTTCGTGCCTATCTTGATACGACTTTTCCTAGACGATGGATCGGTCGTGATGGCGCTNGCCATTTTTCAACAAGACGGTGTTGCCATCTCATTGGGATTTGGAGGTTCGTGCCTATCTTGATACGACTTTTCCTATACGATGGATCGGTCGTGATGGCGCTACATCTTGGCCTTCATGCTCTCCTCACATAACTCCATCATATGTTTCTCTATGGGTTATGTCAAGGACAATGTCTACAGAACTCCTGTATCAGATTTTGCAACTCTGCAACAACGAATATCCACAGTCATTGCATCGATCCCTCCTGTAATGTTGGCTAATGTATGGACAGAAAGTGAATATCGACTATATGTGCTACGTACTACCAATTGCTCACGTGGAGACTTACTGATGTGTTGTCCTATTACAACAAAAATATTGGTTGGTTTGCCTAAATTTTGGCACCGGTTTCACATCTATATCTTACGTACAGCAGATATAAATAAAGTTTGTAATCAGGGAAAGACGTTCCGTGCATCCCGTATATTATCCAAATACATTAGTGTTTCATCTAACATGTTTTACAAAATATCTGCAATGAACTAGTGTTTCACATTCAACTTCAAGAAGCATATATCACGTCTGCAAATCATTTGAACTACAAGTCGTGCAAATATTTTCGACTTTGTCCGTTAAGTTTTCATTTACGTTTGATTATTTTTCGTAGTAACTGAGTTAACATTCGATCCAGTGGTACTTATTTATTCAGAAGGGCTGTAAATATAATTTCTAAATAGGAAAAAAAAACGTAATTAGGGTTGGCCTTCTTTTCGCGCAACGTCCAGTCCTCTATGGCAAGGTTAAGAGCAATATTATTGTCCAGAAACTAGTATAAATAAAATAAGACGTATCTGTACAATTTTCACATTTAATAATTGAGATGATTTAATGCTTAAATTTACTTTAGCGATACATTTTCCTCGTATTAGCCTTTGCGTGCTAAAATATCACTCTATGTATGTAGGATATGCATTATTCAGTATTTAATTCACAACCGTTTCCTTTCATGAAAGTAAATGAAGAAGTAACACAGTACTTACTTGGCTTAAATGTATTACGTGGTCGGACAAACAATATTTTGTAGGTTCATTATGAAATCGAGAATACATGAAAACGTAATGCAAGCAGACCCATAGCATCGAGAGAGAATCTATTAGGTAACACCACAAAGTCAGCAGCGAGGCCGGAAATGATTGGTTCTCTGGGTCAAATCGACTCCGTTCACAAGGCGCCCCCTGGGGCGAAGTTGAAAGAAGGGACTTTGTTCGTTCTCTGCCATGCCGTCTGAGGGTCGTCTGCATCTGGTATTGGAAGTCTGAGCCTTGCGCGGGTTACGTAATGAGACTGAAGACTGGATGGG
>NQII01000544.1:210855-259984 GCA_002778355.1 Clitarchus hookeri | reverse complement strand
CCTCTCATCTAGACTTCCCACGTCAGACGACAGAAATCGGTGTCGTTATTTGCGAGAGAAAATAATTACTCATCTGGGCGCTACGAATGAAGTCACTTCAACACGACTCCATATGCAAAACCTCCTTCACCTCTACAGAACGTCGCACTGAATTAATTACTTAAGCTACGATTTGATTATGAAGACATATTTCTGTGGCAAACCTACAATCGCGTGTAGACACCCACATTTAGTGCAAGTTTTAGTGCTGAGAAGTGAAGAAAATTTGGTACGCTGGCTGCTGCTTTTCGAAAGAAAATCGTGCGGAAGGCCAGCAGAAAACTTAAAATTAAAACAGAGGAATTGTCGAATAAATAATCTATGTCTCTCCGCATAATTGAGATTTTCTGCTCTGCAATCCTTTCTGTAATGTTCGTTATTGACCAAAACAAGGTGACAAATAATAATCATCTTTCCTTTTTAAGAATGGCACCTCTCCCGCCATACTAAACTGTGAACATCCATTAATTGCGATTAAAAATAGGACATGTTCGCTCAGTCAGGTTTAGTACGAAACCATCGCAGCTGTTATATGTATGATGTTCACGCTGCCAAAGTCCCTCTTACACAAGTTAATGTGCGGGAGATATTAGAGAATGGGGTACTTTACACAGCATTATTCCACAGATAATGTATATTTACTACCAACTAGCTAAAAATAACTGGAATTTCTCGGGATTCTTTCTGTCCAAGAAAGCAATATTTGCGAAAAAGCTAAAATAATTTCAAGATTGTTATCACTTTGTTGTTGCAGGTACACAGAGTATTATTTTTCTGCATGCGCAACTGGATCTTTTATATTTGTGGACGGAAGTAACACAAAATCTCAGTATACTTATATCCGGAAGAGTCGTAACACAGTACAAAACAGTAATCGAGGATGGCGTGGTTCTGTACCCTTTNTTCAAGATTGTTATCACTTTGTTGTTGCAGGTACACAGAGTATTATTTTTCTGCATGCGCAACTGGATCTTTTATATTTGTGGACGGAAGTAACACAAAATCTCAGTATACTTATATCCGGAAGAGTCGTTACACAGTACAAAACAGTAATCGAGGATGGCGTGGTTCTGTACCCTTCATGATATGCAATTTTTTGTACACCGATAGTTGGAAAAATAGAATACAAACTTAAATTTAAAATATTTTAGATTTTTTTAATAAAGTCATAAAAATTTATATATATTTAATTTACCAAAAGTAATTGAAGTGAAAATTAAATTATATTAATATTGATTTTAAACCATAACATATCTTGTAAATTATCTCGAATATGCATAAACGTTAAAACTATATTAATTTTATATTTACAACGATTCAGTAAAAATATAACTTTAATAACAATACTGATATATTTATATAAAAAAACCTACATTACAGGTTTTCTCCACTTAAAAATAAGTATTATTATAACATTTAATATATAATTATACACAACTTCAGTATCCAAATTTGATAAATTGATTTCTAAAAGTATTGTTAGCTGTTTTATTGCAATACTATATTCATTATGAAAATATAAATTATATTGTTATTTGGTAAATATCTCATTCTACATTATGAAGTAAACATGTAGTGTATGTAAGAGATAAATAATTGTTATAAAACATGGAATTTACAGTAAAGTATATGATATTTTAATATATAAGATTTAACCTTATATAACATACGAATTTATGTATGTGTAGCATTATACAGAAGTTCTATTTTAAAGTTTTACCTACTATCANTAAATTGATTTCTAAAAGTATTGTTAGCTGTTTTATTGCAATACTATATTCATTATGAAAATATAAATTATATTGTTATTTGGTAAATATCTCATTCTACATTATGAAGTAAACATGTAGTGTATGTAAGAGATAAATAATTGTTATAAAAACATGGAATTTACAGTAAAGTATATGATATTTTAATATATAAGATTTAACCTTATATAACATACGAATTTATGTATGTGTAGCATTATACAGAAGTTCTATTTTAAAGTTTTACCTACTATCAAAAAACATACAATTACAAAATTTACATTGTACAAAATTAATTAGCGAAAATACAAAACTACATAATTACATATAAACCAGTAGACACGCCAGCAGTACTTTGTAGTTCTCTTTATAAATTTTATCTACTGCATGAAAATTTACCAATATAAGTGATACAGATAAGAAAATAAATATAAGAATATAAAATATATATTTCTAAACATACGAGGGCTGATTCAGAAGTCATGGCAACTATTGTTTATTTCCCGAAAATGTCCCAACACAGTAAATGTACTATGTACAGTTGAAAGTGTACGACATGTACGTTTTGAAGGTGATACCACATGGGGTATGGATGCAGGAATGAACGGCAGAAACAAAGACAAACATGGTTGCTTGAAATAACCGTTTAATTGATCAAATCTCGAACAAACTGTATACACTCATGTGAACGTGTGCGTATCGTACGTGTGCGAGCTGTTTAACATCCTTCAAAGTAGTCTCCGAGGTTGTCCACGGTTCGTTGCCAGCGATGAGGCAGACGGAAAATACCATCGGCTGCATGAGATCCGCCGATGTGCGCCACCTCTCGTCGAAATGCTGTGACGATATCTGCCTCATAGTACATTTCCTGTGTTGGGTCATTTTTTGAAGATAAACAATAGTTGCCATGACTTCTGAATCAACCCTCGTGTAAGTTTTTAAATTAATAAAATATTAAAACATGTTAGTTTACAGATATGGGAGTACCTACTATATGAACATTTCACCTGATTAAATTAACAAACACCAAATTGCATTAAAGTTTTCAAAACTTTAAAACAAATAGTAATGTTTTTACAGTATTTATAGTTCCAACCAATATATAAATTTCAATTATATATGTATTTTTAAAAAAATTATTCGATTACAAATTATATTTTTAGATCCCTAAAACAATTTGAAAATAAAAACTATGTTCAGGGACATAAAAGTATGTTTCAGATATTACACTATGAGCAAAAGTTTCTGTTCTTATAATCTTATAGCTAATACTGTTATCTTAGGTCGCAGCACTGTCTTATTCATTCTCCAGTGAGAAAAATAATTTAACAAGTATCTAATATATAAAATTCTCCCGTCACAGTGTTAGTCACTGAACTCCTCCGAAACGGCTGGACCGATTTTTATGAAATTTTTTATGTATACTCGGTAGGTCTGAGAATAGATTTATATCTATTTTTTACACCCCTAAGTAATAAGGGTGGCCACCCCCAAACAATTTTTTTTTATTGTTTGAACAAAATTTTTATTTTTTATTTTTTTATGATGTGGCATCAAAAAATACATACCCTCCTAAATTTTCACCCTTCTACCACCAACCCTTATTTTTTTATAGCGATATTAGTAATTTAATAAATTTTACCCTAGGTCGATAACTGATCAATTATCATCGATCATTTATCGATCTAGGTTACAATTTATTCCCACCAGGTGTCTCCCAGTGACACAGCACGGAGTAGCCGGTCTCCACTTTCTCTCACACAATAACCTTTCTCTTATTCATTTGTGCTCAGATCGTAGTAGTGACGTGTTTACAATTATATTTTCAATAATTAAGTGTACTTCTTAATTAACTTTATTATTGATCGCAAAGCTGTAATTGTTTGTATTTCCATTTTATTAATATTTATTAAATTATCTAATTTTATATTCCGTCATCGTCCACAGAGCTCCATGCCTCTTCCACTTATATACCACATCCTCACACACTTACAATAAGTTATAGTTATTTTTTTCTAATACTATAATCACTAGAAATACTTTTTATGGCAAAACAACGTTTGCCGGGTCAGCTAGTTATAATATATATTACAAATTGATAATATTATTCTTACTATTAATTTAATCAGTTATCACTTAATTAGTTAATTTTCTTTATAATACAAATTAATTATATATCATTAATAATTATAGTTGTTAGAGTATATAATATAATATACAATATATGCAGGTTGGGGAAGAGACATTTTTCAAACGTTGATTTTAAAAGTGCTCAAATAACCATGAACAAACCTTAAAGGCTGTTCACAGTTAATTGAGNCATTTTTCAAACGTTGATTTTAAAAGTGCTCAAATAACCATGAACAAACCTTAAAGGCTGTTCACAGTTAATTGAGCACTTTTGAAATCAACCTATGAAAAATATCACTGCTCCTGCCTTCATATATTTTAATGACCACATTGGCTGGTGTGCGCCCAGTTAAGTTGGTAACGACAGAGGGAAAGTAGTTACTTGCATTACTGTTAATTTTAAAATATTAGGTAAACATTTTTTAATTCTAAAATTATCTATTTTGTTTTAGGTTTTTTTNGCATTACTGTTAATTTTAAAATATTAGGTAAACATTTTTTAATTCTAAAATTATCTATTTTGTTTTAGGTTTTTTTTATACGTGCAAGGGTAATAATCAGCGATTTGGTAAAATGTTTACTTTCCTCAAAATTTTACATTTTAACNGTTTTTTTATACGTGCAAGGGTAATAATCAGCGATTTGGTAAAATGTTTACTTTCCTCAAAATTTTACATTTTAACTTGACCGACGCATGAATAAAGTGACCAGGCCCACGACAATGTCAATTTTACAAATGGTTAAAGAATACACAGTGTGCGTACAAGTATATCTTAATCAGGGCTTTCAATAGTGCACAGTTTACCGTCATCTGACTTTACTTTATCTTTAAAATCTAGCATTGATTAAAATTACATACATGGGGTTGGCTTCTGTCGTCTCGGAAAACGGAGTGAGAATTCCTTGCGGGTTTCTCGTGCTCCAGTCGCCACGTGGCTTGACGGGAGCCTGCTGACCCGAAAAGCGATCGCTACAGGAACATAATAATAATAATAATAATAATAATTCACTTGAGTCGCTGGTCGAGGGGAAGGAAAGAGGCGTGGAAAGGGAGGGCGTTTGTAGTCCACGTGGGTCCGGCGAGGCGTAAACAGGCCAATGGACCAAGAGGCAGGTTGCTGTNCCCAAGGGGTTAGGGGGGGGGGGATTTATAGACTCCGTGAGCCAAACACTCCGCTTGGTCAGATACCACCTTCTGGCACAGTTCTGTTGACCCACAGCCGAGAAACTGCAGGCCACAGCGACACATGTCGCCGCCCGCCGCTTTTCCGGCACTTGCAACCACAAGTGCACATTCCCGCAATAAATAGTAAAACGGAACAGTAAGATAAAACCACATTTATATTTGTTTACACCAAAGTGAATAATTACGAAAGACGCTTTAAGGGGAATCCGCCATCTTGGATTTATGGAATTTTCGCCACAGTCTGCATTACAGATTTGGCGTTATGTTTTACTGATTGACAGGGCATAGGGAAACGGTTTGTGCATTTTGTAAAGTCGTTATTGATTGCCTGCCGTTACTAGTATCGTTTGTGTAATCGCCTTCACTGAATATATATATTATATATATATAGTCGGCCACTACGTATTATGTTGGTATTCACCCTGCCAATTTTTTTTTGTGGTGGACACAAAAAATTTTATTTGTGGCCACTAAACTTTTGTAACCACGAAAAACCAAATTTTTGGTCGCTACAAAAAATGTTGTGTTCACCACCACAAAATGTTTGGCGGGTGAATACCACCAAAACACTCTGTGGCCACCATAAATTATTTTTCNAAAACACTCTGTGGCCACCATAAATTATTTTTCCAGTGTACAAGAAATCATATCTTATTTATTCGCGGCAGTTGCTAGTTAAAAAACTTGTAACGGGAATGAAGATGTAACATTTTAACAAATCTGCACAAGCTATTATTTATGCTATAACGTGCGAAAAGTTTCTTAAAGTCTTTTTAAATGGAACTCGTTGCAAGGAAATTGATTAATCCAAGATGCCAGGGACAGATCCCCTTAAATAATGCTGTATTTTATCAATTTTATTACGGCTTTACTCATACTGGCAAAGTTAGGCATCAATGCCTTCCCTTACACTTAACCAAGTATTACATCATTTACAGGTTCGTTAACACAAAGAGCAAGAAAAAATAAGTACATACTCAAATTAACAAGGAGCGAAACAGAAATATGACATCTAAAATAGATTAAACTCTAAAAATGATCTACGGCTTGAAGCTCACTATTTTGTACAAACGTGAAACAGTGGTCAATTGATAGACATTGTAACTGATAGAATTTTTGCACAATTAATCTTTTTTTGTTTACTTAAGTTTCGAATATTTAGCTGCAGAAGCCAAAAAGCAATGATTTAGTTTTATAGACAGAAGAAAAACTAAAACGACTTAAATTTAAGACCCCTGCGTCTTTTTAACGCCCTGTTTCACCGGATTGTTCGCCTGAATAACAACGTGATTTTCTACGCCTTGCTGTCATGGAGATTATTCACTGCGCAAACTATTTCCCTGCCTCCGACCAGCAATCCAACGACACTCCTGCCTCGTCGAATCTTCGCCGTCTACTGCCGGCGCGCGCCCAACCTCGGGGCTCCTGCGCTGTTAGCGGTGTGACGTCACAAGCTGTGTTTCCAAACTGTCGCGACGTTGCGGTAGAGTGCGCATGCCCCCAGTGTGAACTCGTCAGCCTGTTTTTTTTTTCAAGTTAAATTTATTTTGACGTTATTGCCAAAATGTGCACTTCTAGAAGATTTTGTGGTCTGGTTTTCGTCTATAAAGAGCCGGTAAAAGCCGTTCCTCGAGGTCAGATGGTCGGCTGAGGCAGCGTGAATAGGTTTAACTGAGGCTATGGACGGAAATGACCAGCGGAGGAAAAGGGCGATTTCTGTTGCTCAGTTAGAGTTTGCAAAAAATACGTAAGAGTAGGTCAGGCAGATGAACATTTTTAGACCACCATTATAATGTTTGCTTATATAGAAATTTTGGAAGGACACACAGATGAACATAAGACGCTTCACAGCCAAGTTTTAAAGGCATTAAAATATTTGTGCTGGTTATTTGTACTTATTTTGTGATTCCCATCATTGTAGTGTACATTATTATATCATACTTTTATACTGATTAATAAAATTAATGTTTTGCATATTTGGTAATTTTTCTTTCATTGGAGAACGAACCTGGTAAGAACCGACTTGCTACATGGCTTTAGGAGACTTTCTCTTTATTTTGACTTTGTTTGAAAGGATCAGTCAGGTTAGGGTGCCATTTGGAGATGGTACCATCTGGCTGTAGTCGATACGTCTTTTTTCTCTGCTCGTCATTATTCTTGCGCAGAAAACTGTCGCGCTGAGGCAAGCGGAAAGTGGATTTCGAAAATCTGCGCCACTCTTCTGATCGCCAATTGGCTAGTTTGCATTTAAATATGCTTGAATTGCACGGTGAATATTACTCAAAGGTTCGTTCTTCAATTTGGGAGAATTTGGTAAAGTAAGTATAAAAGTTCGAGTTAAAATGCACACAGGTGTGGAAGGCTGGTACGTAAGTATATTTTTTATTGACACTTGCCCAAAATGTCGACAGGGTGGATTCAGCGACTGTCAAAAGATGCACTTGCAGAAATGCGGCAAGAAGCGAGTGAGGAGATGCTTGAAACTGGCGGAATCCAGGAATTGCATTTGAAGGCCAGGATGCTTGTGAGGAAGGATGTGACGGAGGCCGTGCGCCAAGACATGAGTGAGCCCAGTCCTTTATTAAAGCAGTTAAGTTATTACCAGCTGAATTTGTTAAAAGTTTACCGTCGCTGACGTCGACTCGTTTATCAGCTGTTTTGGAGTTTTTTGTAAATCTTAACAAGCTGCTTACGTTAGCAAGTACTGTATGCTGTGGTTGTGGTTAAAATTCCGGAGTAATTTCGTTTAGTTACTGGAAAAGTATCAAAAGACAGGGACGTGTAGTGGAGAGATTTGGGCGGCTCTTAACATCGAGATCTTGAGAGTCGACAAGGGTGAAGCGAGGTGAGTATGGAGCAGCGTCGGAATGANGAGCGGCACCGTCAGGCACGATTCCCACGTGCGAAAATACGGGATCGAACCAGGTTCGCCTAGGTGGGAGGCGAGTAGCATAACCACTACAACACTGCGGCTCAAATATATCCGTGAAATTTTCTGGTCTCTGAAGATTATTTCTGTTTTTACAGCGTACGACGGGATCGTTGAGTCGCTTTTGCACGCGCAGGGTCGGCATGCGTGTATGGCCGGAATAAAACGGAAACGAATCCTGAGGGTTTTCCGACGAGTGCCTGGAGAGATCCGGTTCTGTCGGCAGGCCCTCGGAGCGCTTGAAGGGGGTGGAGGGGGTGGAAACAGACGCTTGTAACAAACTAGGTTTGCTCTTACGGGTCAGCTGTAAAAGAACACGAACCTCACTCATATCGATCATGGTCGGTGGTCGGCCGTCGACTTCCTGAGAACAAGGGATTGGCGAGAAGAAAGGGGCGGTTATGGTGGCCGCGCTCCAACGCCATCGTGTTCTCAGTCACTTCTTCGTATTGCAAAATGCGAATCCATAACCTGCATGGGGTAGTATTCGCATTGTGTATGCTTTCTCAGAGCTGTCGACAGAAATTAAGAAGGTTGGCAAGGTATTTTTTTTTTTATGTAATTTGGCTGTAAGCTCTTCAGAGATATTTGAGCACTAATATTTGTAAACACTAAAATGGTTTTTTTTTTCTATGATTTTTTTTAAAATTTTATAAATATTAGAACTAGCAAAATTTGTGGCATATTTACGTTTCTAATAATTTCACAGTTTAACTTGACCAACGCATGAATAAAGTGATCAGGCCCTTGGCAATGTTAATTTTACATATTGTGGATGAATACACAACATGCATACAAGTAGATCTTCAGCAGGGCTTTCAAAAGTCCTCAGTTTACCGTCAACAGTCTATACGTGCATATACTATTCGAGTACTTGTTACAGATATCGGACTGACGATGCTCTAACTAGTGATTTACATATTAGCCATACTTTGAAATTCGAAACTTGCGAACAAGGAAAAGTACGCGAAGTTGGTTGATTATACTTGGCTAATTATGTCTAAACAATTTAACTAGAAGTTATTACGAAAACGTAACAAAATTACACAATAGAAACGGCAATAGAAAACTTTATGTATCATTATGGTGTAAAACGTTACTCAGATGCTATTATTAATCAATTTTTTTGAGACACTTATTGCTTCTATTACGATAATGAAGACTTGAAATTACCAATTAAATTTGAACTCGTGACCGTAAGCGCACAAGTTATCCATTCCAAAAACTTGCACGTAAATTTCTCGTAAGCGGAGCCCAAGCATGCATTGTTTAAGTTAGAAAATTTCCGGATCAATTTGTCAGCCTTGTATGTTAGTCATTTAAACGTGTACGCAAACGACCAATTGGATGGTCCACAGCCTAACAATATAAAATCATTGTTCATGAATTGTTATATTCTGCGTGTTTGTCTTTTTAATTCTTCCACTGCTACCACGTCTAATCTTTATTTAAATTTATAACATTAATTATGTTATTACATAAAGATATAATTTATTGTATTACCCACATTTTTAATAATATTTAGGTTTTAAATAGTGGCCGTATGTACTGCACCAGGAAATATGTTTTTATTAACTACATCGAAGAAACATTAAAGACTTCAGTTGAAGAAATAATGTGCAAAGTATTTGAAAACCAGTCAGTGCACAGGGTTTGAAAGTTTTAATTACTAGCTACTTATAGATCTTTGAAATTCGCTTCTTCATCCAGCTGTAGAATTACTAAGGTCATATATACTAGCGTTGGTGATAATATAAATGAAAAATTTAATTTTACCATTGTAGTAAGTTTGCCTTTTGGAATCTCGTAAATATGTTTTGGTAGGAAATTAATCCTGGTATAATTTTACATCAATTCATTTTATTTGGAACTTATCCTGGTCCCACATATTTTCGTATGTCGAGAAGAATGTTTTCTCGAAGTCAGATACGGTTTACTCCGAGCGAGCCCACGACAGGGTTATTTTTAACAAGCGTGTATCTTATTTGCCCTCTGTCCTGGTTGTCCGGGGCAGGTTAGAGAAAAGAAGTTAACAAGACTATCTCCCTGGAGCTGTCAACTCAAGACGAGATGTGTCTCACCGCGGCTGCGGCAGACTTCAACAATCTGAATTACAAAACAGCATCTTCACTTGCCTCGAGCGGCGTGCCCTTTCCACAGAGTCCCCCGTGTCTGGAGTTATTTAAACATAAACATCTGCCTGTAGGCACCGAGCAGCACATCTGACCCGTCGTGAATGAGTAAAGTGAGTGAAGAGATTTGAGCGGCTCTTAACAGCGAGGTCTTGAGAGCCGATGAGGGTGATTGAGGTGAGTATAGAGCAGTAGCGGAATTGGTGGGGCGGGGGAAGCGAGAGATACCCGAGAAAACCCGCCGACCAGCGGCATCGTCCTGCATGATTCCCACGTACGAAGATCCGGGAGTTGACCCGGCTGGGGATTGAACCCGGATCGCCTTCGTGGGAGGAGAGTGCACTAATCACTCAACCACCGCGGCCCCCTGATTCGTCGTGCATTGGTGAACCACTCAACTTGCATTCGGCAGGACCCCATCACGATTCCACCTTCAGCCGTCCTGATTTTTATGTTCTCTAAGATTTTCCGAAATCACCACAGGCGAATGCTGGAAGGTTGCTTAGGTTGAATGGGAGATGGAATCCTGGTTACTCCGCAACCATCAATACAGACAAACACAGCATGACTTTTAAATTAATTTATCATATAATGTAATTAAGCTATATTTTTGGTTCAAATTGGTTTTGAAAGAAGATAATTCAATTTAACTATTACAAAATATTATTATCGAAATACTTTTATTTCACATTAGTTTTTCAAAATATATTTTACAAATAATTTAGAATCCAGTAATTTTCTATAAAGTTAATTGATATTTGTTCTCCTAAACAAAATTTCCAAAGCAATTTTATTTCTAAGAAAATAGTGAGCCCTCGTCTGGGTTTTTTCATGATCTCATACAAAATCATCAGAAACAGTCAGGGGAAAAAAATTTCATCGTTAGTTGTGTTTTTTAAACAAATTTTTATATTTGGCCATATAAAATAAAGTTGAAGACTTGGAAGGACGAAATTTTGAAAAATCCTAGATATTGCTTGCTATTTTAATATGGTTTTGTTTTCATGTAGATAGGACGAATAGTTTTCGAAGGACAATTGAACTACTGGAATAATCGTGAATTTAGCTATTGGCAGTGGCCACCTGCCATGAATGGAAAATTGTCAGTTATTTAGTTTAAGTGGTGCCCAGAAACGGCCTGACACTTGAGAACCAGCGAATGATGAATGTCTACATAGACAGCACTGCGTGAAGCAGCATTTTCATAGCATTATCTCTGCATTACTACGTATTTCGTAACAGCATTCGTGGATTATAACAAGTACGATTTTACTTAAATGCCTAAACTAGAATACGAATGTGTAACCAGTCTATACATGGGAAAAACTTTTTAGTTGTTGTTTATTAAAGCCTCTGGTTTATGTTAAGTGTTGGGGGGAGGGGATAAGATCGGTATATAATTGAAAATAACCTAACTTTATACTAAAAAATAGTACAGCCACGTATTCGTCGGGATTTGAACATAGGATGTTTTGTACTGTAAGGTGACGTCCCAGCCAACTATGCTACCCATAGACGTTTACTACAGTGGAAAAATGTTGTCAAATATGTCGAACTAGGTGTTTATCGTCTTACGTGTGTGTATGTATATATATATATAATGATTCATAGCACCCGTCACACCCCTTTTTCTCGGCAACAACACGTCACCAAGTGTTCGCGAAAAAATTGTGACAACTATACCCTATATGAATCCTCGATTGGTAGTAATTACATTCCCCCGAAGATACTCCGGTGGTAGGGAGGGGTATGGGGGGTCGTATATGGTATCGTTGGATAGTGTTGGAGTGTGCGGTGTTTAATTTAAGGCTAGAATCAATATTGCCATGCTGTTTAAAAGAATTAGAGAACAATATCCTATATGAACATATTTCAAAACGTATATCGTATAGGCAAATCAAATATATGTTACAACGGCTCTGTTGCGCTATAACTGTAGTCTGGAAGGGAAAATGTAATAAAATATAACACATTAGTGAAATTCTAAGTGAAAACTGGTGGTTAGTTTCGCCCTGCGGTATGTGGACATGCAGTGTTGGCGAAAGTAAGTTGAAATATTTAAGTTTCAAATAAAAACAATCCAATATGGCCACAAACCTATACAGGCAAGGGGTATCTGCAACAGAGCTTCAGTCATTCGTATATAAGCATGGCGCGCATGTTCAACCCAGAGACGGACTACAAGGTGCTGCAAGTAGGCTACAGACGAGGATATTTCAAACCAGGGGCAGCGGTGGCGTAGTGGCCAGGGCGCTCGCCTCCCACCACGGCGATCCGGGCTCGATTCCCGGCAGGTTCACTCCCGGACTTTCGCATGTAGGAATCGTGCTGGACGATGCCGCTTTCCGGCGGGTTTTCTCGGGATACTCCCGTTTCCCCCTCCCTTGTATTCCAGCGCCGCTCCATTCCAGGGTTTCATTTCTATCATGCTCGGGGATGACGGTCACCTACGGGTCCCAGCTGGAAAGACCGTCACTCGGAGGGTTGCCTTGCCCTCGGTGCACTCCCCACACGCGATTATTATTATTATATTCAAACCATACGATGGTGTGTTGTAGTGTTGCAATGATATTGAACATTGGTGCTATACCTACGATTCATTTTAAGGCGTTAGGTATGGTGAAGGAATGGAATGCAACAAAAGTGATTGTCCTGTGTGATACCTGAGACCCGACAGCGATTTACCGTGTTCACTACAAGACTTAATTATAGCAAGCTTTAACGAAGAGATTCTGAGATCAACATCCACTGGAAGGAAGTGTGTGATGGTGATATGCACACATTTATTTTCCAACAAGTAAATCTTTCGTTTCCTTCAATTTGCACTACTTGGGCGTACGAAGTTTCCGACTCTCATCCCGATTAATTTCGCTTCCACCCCCTTCCGGCGGCAAGTGTAAGAATGAAGTTTCATCCGAATGGCAAGTACTCTCTCATCGAACACGGTTGTGAGATATCAACTACCTCAGTCAAAGAAATGTGTGAGGACGATATTCATTTTTCATGGACCTACGGTTCTGGTTTCATGCTAACAAGCAATAAGCCTTGTATAATTGATTCTAGTGTAACAAATTGTGATAGTTCAAAATGTTATGCTAATTTCGTATGTCTCTTTCAGAATGTGAATTGTAAAAGTGTCCACAACATGATATATTATTGAAATAGAACGTTTGGAACATAATTTCCAGCTAACACACAGTCATTGCAGTACTTTGAACATTTTGATGGAGATGTGAATGTTTTTTGAGGCAGTAAATGAGTTTGGGTAGGCCTATATATTAGTTACAGGTTGTGTAACATCAAGGTGTTTTGTGCATAGGAAGGTGAAATTAGCTCAAGCAAATTTCACCCCACAAACTATCCTTTCTCGCAGTATAGCATTTTTTAATCACTAAGTTAGAGGAAAGTGGTGATGATATCAATTTATAATGTGTATGAATTGAAAAATCTTCATGCAAAATCAATATTACCAAGTTCTTTAGACGCTTGTTGCATTAAAAAATGTTTCGTTGTTTCAGAAAAACTAGCAAGTACTTGTGTATCAGTCGTAAGTTGGCATTCATACCATCAACATATCACCTTAACGTTCTTCAAACAGTGAGAGAAAATAAAATGGCACATTTTCATCCCAGCAACCCGTTTGTTACCATTGCTCCAGGTAAATCGACTATTGAGTATGCGCGTTGGAGCAATGGTTTGTTTAGGCCGTTTTCTGAAAGTTGCGACTCCATATTTCACTTCCGAATTATGCATTTTACATTACCGAATGAGAAGCCACGCGAGGTAATTCAATTTTCTGACATAAACAAATATCCTGTACATTACATGACACCGAATTCCTCGCTACCTGCAAGTGATGACGAAGTCTATTCTCACTTCTTGGAAACATACACAGACTTGGTTCAAAATATAGTGCTGCGTGCCCCAGAATGCAGTACAGACGTTTGTACGCAAACGTATAATGAAAAGCCTAAACTGACTCGAAGGAAACACAAACCTTGCTGGACGTCAACGTCTCAGGAACAAGTTACTCAATGGATTTTAACCAGTGTATTAAAACAACATTTACTGAAATTGTAAACAGTTTGTAAGCTTTTGAGTGTCAAAACAGAGTATAAAATTGTGTATTGTAATATTCAAGTGTTTGTTAAAGTGTATGTCAAAGAGTGTGTGTGTGTGTGTGTGTGTGTGTGTGTCAGATACGTGTGCTGTATACGTTTTTTATATAAAATAATAAACAGACTGAAACATTGATTCATTTGTTATGACTTAAGGTCTCATTTCCCATGCATGTTAATGAAAAGTGAATGTGTGATGTTAACACAAATGTAATAAAATTAGTAACTTAATGTGACACTTGAAAAATGATAAACTGTTAAACAGTTCGTAATACGATGTTATGTTTCACACGTAGTGTTAACCGTACAAAACTAGTAACGTATTGCTGCATTCCAAACTGAATGGAAAGTAAACATATCATAAGTAACAGTAAGTGGATGCTACATTTCACATGTGGGGGAAAGAACTGTGGTAACTTTAAAAGTTTTAACCTTCTTGTCTGGAAATACAAATTCTACCTCCTTAACGGGGTATCGATCTTTGGGTGGTGACCTACATTCCTCCTGCACCTTCCTAAAACAAACCTGCGTGACCTCCTTCTCGCGTGAACAAGAAATTAAAGTATTTTAGAGGCCCCACGTTTTTTTCTTCTAAAACTGTGGCACTGTCTCACCTACTTCCCACATCTAAATTGTGGGCGGTTATTTGTCTTAATGGCGGCGGTCTTCCTAGTGGAGTGAAAACGCAATTTTTTTTTCTAAACCCTGCACGCTGTCACTTACATCCCCCCCCCCCTCCGAGTTATTTTTTGTAATCCTCACATCACTCGCTGCATTATTTTTTTTCTTACCTCCAGCACACGCAAGTCTGAAGTGGGCGGAGTCACAACGCCTTTCAGCGAAAACGCATTTACTTTCGTCATAGCTGGAGGTGAGGGGGGTTATAAAAGGTGAAACACAGATCCCGTCTCATTCTTTCTTCATCTCTCGAAGCGAGAACATCTCTCCGCGTTGCATGCACTGAAGAATCACCGGTCGCTATATGATACTTTCTGGTGAGGTGTCGTGCGACGAAGAAGGGTCTCGTGAAGTCCGGTGTTTGCGGTGTTCACTACGCGGTGTCACTTTTACGATTCCGGGGGGTTCTAGGATGAGTATTAACCACTTTTAAATATAAGTAATGTTTTTTTATTAATTACTTTTTAAATGTAAGTATTGCTCATTCCGGTAGCGTAGTTGGTAGAGTGCTATGATAAATTGGTAGGGCTTTGACTCCCCTACGGGGTAAATGTTCAGACATTGTAATCGGGGAAACGCATAGTGTTTATAAAAGTGCTGATTAACATGCATTCTTAAGATAAAGGTACACTTATTTCTTTGTTTTATTTCTCTTTTTTCAGTTATATTTATGTAATTATATTCAACTATATATATATTTTTTTGTTTCAGATCAGCAACTCCCAGGTGGGAATGGAGGCAATGTTTGGTGAGTAGATGATTTGCGATCGATGGCCCTTCGGTTAAATTTCCTCGCTTTAGCAATGAAACAGACAGTCATTCAAGATCTGATTCTTCGGTCGACGTAGGTTTGCCTCGGGATTTTACTTACGTGTCCTTGGATACCGCGTTCGGCAGAATACTTGTGGATGCTCGAATACATAACGACCGGGTTTAAACAGCACCCACGTGGANGACGCGGGTATTGCACTTTTATTTACCAGACGCAAGGCACCCTTTCTGGCCATTTGTTAAACACTTCACCGACTTTAAATTTATATATTGACCGATAACATTTGCCGTTGGTCATAGCGTGTGGTAACGTTGTGGAAGTGTGTGTTTGTGAATGTTGACGAGCTCACGTTAGTCCGACTTGACGACAAATTCACATTTCACATGTGCGCGAAATGCGAACTGGAAATCTGCCGCGGAGGAACAGGGGTGCGAACCCCCGACCTTCCGGCTACAAGTTGGCCACTCTACTCCTAATCTATGACGGCAGAGCAGCTAAACCGACCACCGACGGTACGGGAATGTTTTCCAAATAAATACATTTCGATGATTATACAACGTGCGCAAATACACATTTCAAGTTTTAAAGCTTTACTTTTTTAATTTCCTGTTCAACGTGTTTCATGGGGATGTTTATGCAGTTTTCAAGTTCCAAGGAATGCACCAACCAACACTATTCTAAATGTTACAAAAAATACAAACAAACTCTCGGGCAGTGTATTAAAAAGGAAGGTAATCAAATAAGTTGTCAAACAAATATATATCTACAGTTGATGCAACTAAACATTTTGTGGGCATTATAATTTATTTCGGCACAAAGAGGTTTTTGTTCATTCAAGCGTGTATTTTGCTAGATGAACAAAATCAATTTTCTTGCTTTTCGAGTTTTCTTTACTCAACAAGGAATCTTGTTGGGGCAACTAAATATATTTTTCACCCTATACAATTAAATATTTTGTTGGCCGGAACAAACCTTTCTTCCAGTGTGGTGGAGGATAATCGATGGATAGCTTGCATACTACACTATTATGAACGTATATGTACATGCAAAACACGTATTCATGAGTTACGTGGGCTTTCAACTTTAAACCTTGCTGCTGGAACGCACCACAGCTAACTTTTTCATAGAGGTAACCAAGAAGCCAAGTTGGAGGGAATAACGTGATTGGTGGATTATGGCTGAAAGTCTCGTCAACAGAGCGGTTTCTAGAGACACATTAGAAACGGTTAAGGAACCGGCCATTGGTCTTTATATTAAGGGACGTTATCAGCACCCACGTGAAGAAATTCCGGGATGCCATGGAAATCCGAATAAGGATGGATGGACCGGGACTCGAATCTGGGTCCTCCTGAATACGNGCACCCACGTGGAGAAATTCCGGGATGCCATGGAAATCCGAATAAGGATGGATGGACCGGGACTCGAATCTGGGTCCTCCTGAATACGAGTCCAGTGTTTTACCATGATGCCACCTCGCTCAGTGAAAGCAATTGAGGTAGACCAGGATTAACAGCACAGATACGCTCCGTCTTTCCGTATTAACCCGTTCAGTTCCCGTGTTCAACAACGAAGACGTGTTGTTGCACGTGGAGGTTGGCACTGTGCACAACAAGCAATCAGTTTTTCAGCGTTTTTCTTCTGAGAAACCTGATTGGTTGAAGTTTCCGCGCCTCTCACTTGTGAATGGTTCATGCTGACGGCAGTGAACACGCAATAAGTTGTTCACTGGTTCCGAGAAACACGCTAGACCAAGGTGCGATGCACATCAACATATTTAACGATTACACCATGTGAGCAAGTACGTTAATTCATGCCTGAACGGGTTAAAAATTAATGGGAAAAAAATAACTATTCAGTGTCTCGAAATTTTTGCGAGAAGCTGAGAAGTGATAAATACGAAAACGAAACATCATAACTTATGAGAAGATGCTGTCCATGACTGAAGCCGGCTGTCCTTTCCGAATGGAGGACCAGTCCTCCCGGCCAGCCGAAGAATGGATGTAGAGTAGTGGCGGAATAGACGATGCTAGCGAACGGGAGAACCCCGAAGAGATACCCACAACACGGCACAGTACCCTTACGAAAGATTCCCGTCAGCCGGAATACGGAATCTAACCGGGGACAGTCACGCTTGAAACACAGTGGCACGACGAAGTGCTACTCGGCAGCCTCGCGCCTTTAAAGCTCGGGAACATTTCATACGATAATTTATCCAGAGTTCACGGCACCTCGACAATGTTCTGTCCTACGAATGTGGCATTTGGCGAGTTACTCGTGTAACATCAACTATGTATTCACGAAATGAACTCTCAATAAAATGGACGAGTCTTTGCTTCCGACATAATTTGAAAGCATACGACAATGCCTTACTTAAAAACAAACCGGAAGGTAATTTTTACAGACGAGTTAGCTTGTTCATTATTTGATACATGTGGAAAAATATGCACAAACTTGTGTTCTGTAAAGTTGTGTTTGGATTCTTTGCGCGCCCCGATGAGCCCAACACGACGGAAAGTAGAAACAGAATTTGTTTCTGTCGTGCTGTCGGAGCAGAGATTTTGTCGGGCTAACCTTGCTTCTTTTTTAAATGTTATAAATTTTACATCGTGTCGAGGCTGTCGTGTCTCCCTCGTCCTGCTATTGTGACTCCAGCATTGCGGTGAAGAGGTAGTAATTTATCACTAAGGCAGCAATCAGCCGTTGCTACAGAAGAAGTGGTTTATTAATCAAACGAAACTCATGGCTTGAGAATTTACGGTTGGCTCAGCTGATTAGACACTGGCTTCCCTTCTCTGAGAACCCCGGTTCGATCCCGGGCTTGGGGTCCTTATGTGGGCGGTGTGGCGGACACTTTCGTTTTGTAGGGGTTTTCTCGGTGATCTCCCGTCTCCTCCCCCGTCTTCATTTCGCTGCGTCTACACCACCATCTCGCCTCATCTCATCCATTATTAGAGTTGGCAGAAGCCATATCTCTGTTCTACGTGTATGGCAGCGGGCTCCGCTTAGCACGAGTTTTCTCTCATCCATCCTGACTTTATGTCAAGCAGGAACAACGTGTGAATTTTAATTTTCAACTCGTGGCTTGGCCAGTTCCTTTCTCCTTTCTGCGATGAGTCGTCGATTACCGTATATTTCTGCTGGAGTCCCTTCTTTCCCCCTAGTCTAGCTCAACCAAGCGATATCACCTCTCTGACCATAGCCTGACCCGATTGCCTGAATCCAAGCTAATCAAGGAGAGCTGACACAAAGACGACAAACACATATTATCTGCGTCAGTTTTAATCAGCCTTGCATGCGTCCGTCACAGTTGGCGAGATGAATCCGGTGTAATCAACCATGGCTCTTGACTGTAATAACAGATGTGTCTCATTGTCCACTGCAGGGGAACGAAACTCGACGGATTCCCTTGTTGTCATCGGCGCACCATTCTGTTGTATTCTCCCTCCTGAAGACATAGGCAACCAACCGTGGAACGCGTTGCTCCCAAATTGTCCCTGTCCAGCGAGATATACAGTACAGTTCTACTCATTAACATACCTCTGCGAGCATATAGAAATATAACTGACAGCTGCATTTATACTGCGAGGCTGAATTATTTAAATATTTATTAAGCTGCCAGTTTTAATAGGGAAAAATGAATGGTGAAGCATACCTTTCAACGTTGTTTGTATTCCTCCTGCGAAGTCTCTTCTGACACGAGGAAGGAAACGGCGACATCCATGCCGTTGCAAATGCCAACGATGTGGGGTTTGCAACCCTGCCCTCCTCCAAGTGAACTACGCTGTTGAGATGCGCAGTAGACTGGTTTTCACCTTGTGCGCACGTCTGCAACATTGACTCGTACGTCGCCATCAGGACTGTCAAAATTACGTGACGAGACAGTCAAGTGGAATATTGATTATGGTCCATTCACGGTTACTTCACACTTTCATGAGGCCCTGCTAAATTCCCACTTCCAGGACATTCCTCCACCTCATGCAAAATAAGCTTAACCGGAGTTTAGAAAATTACGCCAAAAGCACAACGCACCGCATTCGTGCGCACTCAATGTAAGAGTATTTTTTCATAAAAACTATTTATTACTAGGTATTACCTACACGCATATCTTCTCACGGTTTATATTCATATTAATTACAAACGAAATATTATAATTTATAAATAAAACATAAATAGAATTTCAAATTAACCAAAAATAAGGTACTTTTATGTTAACACAAGCATAAAACACTTTTAATAATGGCATATGTAGGAGACAACCAAACACGTCATGGATGGGGTGATTATTCAAAGGTTCGATCCAAATGTGTGAAGAAACGGCGAATATATTATAAATATTAAATTTTCCAACACTGCCCCTTGAAAAATATATTGCATAATTAAAACATGTTTTTAATATCGTTTTAAAAACACCTTATATTTAAAAATGATTTAAAAAATTCAAGTACATTATTTTCATAGCGGTACTCTACAAACAAGAAGTACCTGACGCAACTACGAACCTAATTTCATCTAAATGAGTGCAAATCGTTTTTAACGAAGTTCTTAAAAGTTTAAATTATATGCAGGCCTTGACGTCTCTTTGACAGCATTATCATTAGAGACGAAACCAGCAACTGTATACGATGCTACTTATACATACTTCGGTTGANGCCTTGACGTCTCTTTGACAGCATTATCATCAGAGACGAAACCAGCAACTGTATACGATGCTACTTATACATACTTCGGTTGAATTTGGTTTGTTTGATTAATAGATATGACAAACTTACCAAAATATTTATATGGTCACCATTTTTAATATCAATGCCTAACCCCACTTAAAGCATGTGAGTTTACAGGCCTTCTGTNACTACGAACCTAATTTCATCTAAATGAGTGCAAATCGTTTTTAACGAAGTTCTTAAAAGTTTAAATTATATGCAGGATTTGACGTCTCTTTGACAGCATTATCATTAGAGACGAAACCAGCAACTGTATACGATGCTACTTATACATACTTCGGTTGAATTTGGTTTGTTTTATTAATAGATATGACAAACTTACCACAATATTTATATGGTCACCATTTTTAATATCAATGCCTAACCCCACTTAAAGCATGTGAGTTTACAGGCCTTCTGTNAAATATTTATATGGTCACCATTTTTAATATCAATGCCTAACCCCACTTAAAGCATGTGAGTTTACAGGCCTTCTGTAGCACTAATAGTGTGCAAAATTTGGTGGAAATTAGTTGAAATAATCCGGAAATATGGCAAAATGTTCAATTTTTTCATCTGGCGCTATTTTGCAGAAAGACTCGTAAAAAAGGAACTGTGTATTCATAATTGATGCTTCTAATGAATACTTCTAGTGTACAAAGTTTGGTTAAAATTTGTTGAATTGTTTAATAGATAAAACATTCTACCTTAAATTATTTATATAAACGCTATTTAAAAAAGGCCTACCACTCCTAAAAGATGTTAGTTTAAATACCCTACTGTGACACTATTTGCGTGTAAATTTTGTGTGAATCGATTGATTGGCCCTCGAGATATGGCATAAAACATAAGATTATGTATTAGCACATTCGATTATTGTCATAGATTCTGCCAGTATGTGAAATTAAGATAAAATCGATTAATAGTTTCGTAGGTATAGCACAATAAGCGAGAAGGTTTTAATAGGCGCCATTCTGAGAATAATAAGTGCCTGGAACACTTAAAACATATTAATTAATATAACCCTCCACATTACAACTTCTTCGCCAAATAAGGTAGAAATATGTTAACCCGTTTTCACACATTAATTTCTAAATTCCAGTGCTGCAATAACGATATTTCATGGCGTGCGCCGTACTTGTGTTCAGTGCCTGGCTTACGGCCAATCAACAACGTGCTGTGTACTGGATAATATTGGCATTAACCATTAATGTCAAAGAGGTATAGAAAATTCCACAATTCACATTAGCCACAAGGAAGACAGTCGTACTGGGTACTGGTGTGTTGCTGTGTACAGTTCCGGTCATAAATTGCATTAATTTGCAACGTGTCCAGATCCGGGACACGGTAACTGAACGGATTAATTGTTTCCCGAGGAGATATGAAAGAAAAAATTATTTTTTTTTCATTTCGTGTTATCTTAAAAAGTGGCGGAGAAACGAGGATCTTTAAATACATGATTGATGGTTATAATATATACTGTCAGCATACTAAGTTAGGTTGAAATTTGTTTCGTAAATTCGTAGATATAACATACTGAGCTAAAATGTTTTTAAAGCGGCCATTTTGAAAATGAGTACATGATCTACTCAAAACGTATCAGTGTACGTGGCGTGCCGTAGTGCTATTTATTTCCCAAATTTGGTGGTAAACAGTTTTTTCGGAGATACGATAAAAATGTTAATTTGTCATGTGATGCTATTTTTAAAAATGGCAGACAAAACAGACTTTGTGTTGACAAAGTTGAAGGTTGTAATAGATACTACCAGCATATAAAGTTAAGTTGAAATTAATAACATAGTTTCGACATGGCCGCAATTTAGAAGATAAGTGTCTGACTTATTTTTAACATACCTGTTTACACCAACTGCCGCAGCACTACTTATTTGCCAAATTTGGTAGGAATCGGTTAACTGTTTCCTAGTTATGGTATAAAAACTTTATTTATTCATGTGGCACTATCTTACAAAATGACGGACAAAAGAGGCTCCATGTAAACATTTTTTATTGTTGTAATATATATTGCCAGCATACTAAGTAATGTTCGAATTGATTACTTGGTTTCGACGTTATAGCATACTAAGCTAAAATGTCTATATGACCACCATTTATAAAATAAGTGTTTGACATACCACTTTAAACGTACCAGTTTATATCAACTGCCGCAGTGCTACATGTTTGCTAAATTTGATAAGAAGCTGTCAATTGTATCCCAATATATATCAAAACTCATTACCTCATATGGCACTATATTTAAAAATGGCGTATAAAAGAAGCTATTTGTTAGCATGTATAATGATTGTAATATACGCTTTCAGCATGCAAAATTTGGTCGAAGTTTGTAGAATGATATTATAGATATACAAAATAAATCTAAGATAATTGTATAACTGCCATTTCAAAAATTTGTGCCTAATAAATTTTAATTTCATACATTTACATGGTCTTTACTTACTTTCTAAATATGGTGAGAATTGATTGAGTGGTTTTTGAGGTATAGCATAAAGTCTTTAGTTTTTCATGTGTTACTATCTTCCAAAACGGTGGACTATCAACAATACCCAAATCTAAATTCAATGCTTATATGGTTTCATTCTGTTGAATGGTTCGCGAGATGACATCACCCAAGATTTTATAATGGCCGCCATTTTGATGGTAAGCACTTGGTGTGGTCGAAAACTATAGAAGTGAGATGTCCTCTTTACTAAGTACTATATGTGCACGGAGTTTGGTGAAATTCGGTTCACGCGTTCAATAGTTTTTAGTGGAGACACACGCACAGTCTCAAACATAAAAAAACACACACATACACACATACATACAAACAGGAAAGTGATCTCATAAGCCTTTCTTTCTAGCCCAATGTTGAAAACACGGAGCTTATGTTACTGCGTACCTGGCACGCGCACTCTTCTCCGCACTCCTTCTATGGACGGAGAACCGCTTTGTAACGTGTTCATCTTATTGTTTTCCTTTCCATTTCATTACTTTGTTTCCCTCCATAACCTCCGAAATAAAGGTTTGTTAACTACCGGTAGCAATTATGTTGTTGTTAGCTCAGTTTCATTTCGGGCGAGCATTACAGACAAATCGACACTTGAATCGCATGTAACTGAGGCTATAGTGTGTAGCACTTCGCTTACCATGCGTGATGTTGCGTCAAACTGTCGCAGGTTAAGACTAATCCTGCCACATTTTTTTTTTTACGGGGTTCGACTACTTTCTAAATTCTTGATGGTGGAGACCATCTATAAGCCGTCAATCCCCGTTCTCACACGTGGAAGAGCTTTGTTAAATCTAAATCGTTATTTTGTTTCTTGATTGGAGGTTAATTTTTTAAATCATTTGAGACTTTGTTTATATTTGAAAATTGAGTTTCGCTGTTATGTGAGCGGAAATAACAATAAACGGCACATTGTATGTGTCGACGCTGTCTACAGAAGTGTTCACCACCAACACGACCATCACCATCATCACCATCATCTCACCACCATCACAACCATCTCCACCACCACTAACATCACGACCATCACCATCATCACCATACCACCATCACCGCCATCTCCACCATCACCAAAACCACCACTATCACCACAACTACCACCACCAATATCCTCAACATCACCACCACTATCACCACCATCACAATCACCAAGAGCCTATTCACCATAACAGTACAAGAAAAACCTAAACTATATTGTCCAAGTATAAATGTAAGGTTACGTCATCCTCAGTCACGTATAAAAAGTCACTCATTTTCTATTCTTTTAGCATAAAATGACCAGCTTAAGACTAAGGTTAAATACTTGAAGCACAGTCTTGTGCGTGCGAAAGTTAGCCACTAACCATCTACTCGGAAGTCGAAACATAGCTTACCAAGGTCACACTATGATCCACAGTATTTTATGCACCATCAGCCGGGACGTTGTCGAGGATTGCTTGGAACTACTAACGCATAGAGAACATCACTCTGAAACAACTAAATGCAAACTATCTACAAAAACCAAGGACTGCATATGTAAATATGTTTGTCATAGCTCGGGCACCACCAACAAGCAGTGACCGTTGTCGACAATTATGACCTTAAATTGAAGACTCTAAGGGCCAACGTCCTAAGTGCTCAGTCCGTGATCGGCACGGAGTTCACATTACAATGCTGAAAGTGAAGTGGAGAGGTTCGGACAGAGTCCTGAGAGCCGATGAAGGTGAAGCGAAGCGATTATGTAGCATCGTCGGAATGCAAAGACGGGGGAGACGGGAGAACCCTAGAAAACCCGACGACCAACGGCATCGCCCGGTACGATTCCCACGTGCGAAAATCCGGGAGCGACCCCAGCGGGAATCGAAGCTGGTTCACCTCGGAGGCAGGCGGGCGCAATAGCTGCTGTGCCACCGCGGTCCCAACACAATGCTAAATNATCGAAGCTGGTTCACCTCGGAGGCAGGCGGGCGCAATAGCTGCTGTGCCACCGCGGTCCCAACACAATGCTAAATTAATATATCACTCTGGTGAAATATTTGCCCCGAATGTTGGCAACACTATTCTCTAGGAATGCCTTTCCTTAGTTTTCTTGGTTTCTCAACACTTGCTTCCAAATATTTGTATAGTTACGTTAAGGAAGACGCCTTCGTGGCCGTTGAACTGGGTTGCGGTGTTTTTTAAATCCGCGTTTTTATTACGAAAGCATTAACGTGTCCCCATCATACCGATGTGCGAAAAGAAAACACTCTTGATACGAGGTGCATATAATACTCTCAATATCTCACGCACATTATAAATTATATTTCCGAGCCCTTCGACATAGCTCAAAACGGCCTTTTCACACTGTCGTATCTTAACAATATACTGGTCAGAAACATGCGAAACGATTATAGGGACCTGCACTGAACTTTTCTGTTGACTTTCCACCAATGAAATGATAGGGTCACCGCTTAAAGTCCCATAGGTACACGCAGCACGACGAGAACACTGCACGTCAGTTCAGCGCCTTGCGCGTAGGGGCGAAGAGACTTCAGGCGAGCGTGTTAGTGTAGTTAGTCCTTATCGCTCCCGTGCTTCCCTGCCTCAAACGCGCCAAAGACCTCCAAGTCGATGGCGCCCGCGCACCCTTAATATAATGTACGAAGTATTGAAATGGCTCACATTGAGGAAATACACCTGCTTATGCCTGGCGTAGGTATGAAATGACAGGTGAGGAAATCCACCCCAAGTGCAGTCGCACTGGAATCACACTTACGACCTCCCATACGCATAATCANAAATGACAGGTGAGGAAATCCACCCCAAGTGCAGTCGCACTGGAATCACACTTACGACCTCCCATACGCATAATCAGACTCGCTACCACACGACCAAACAAAATACAGTAGAAAACCGTAATTAAAAATTATTTTTTTATGAAACGTGTTTATTTGCATGAAAATTGCAGCTCAGGAAACACGCATTCATCTCTTGCGAAAAGATTACCGCGTTTAAAATCCCATCGCCACCGTTTTAAATTTAGATCAATGAGTATGAATTGGTCGCCTATGTAATTTTTCCACTTCTTGTCATACCACGCTCTATGTTCGTGTTGGGAAGGCAAAAAGGAAAGCGGAGACAGAAATGGAACAAAAACAGCGCAACTTCAGTTTTTTACTGTAATTTTTACTTATGAAAGGAAGATGAAAGAAGTGTAGAACGTTTTCTTTCGCAGGATAGCAGAAACGACGTTTACCTTTCGCTTTGCCACGCGTACCCTTTGTCAGAAGTAACCTTCTTTTTTTTTACACGCCCGCAGACGACGTACAATGCGCCACGCTTCCAAAATGTCATTGGATGCGCAGAGCGCCGCGTAATTAATCGGAAATACAAGTGAACGCAACTCATTAAACTGCGTTTTGCGGAACAGTCGACTAACTGACGCTCAACTGTTAGATTCAATTCGACACTTTAGCTACCGAGTCAACTCGCAAAACACTTTCGGATCAAATAATTGAACTGAATTAACTGAGCCCACTGTATTGGCTGTACGATGAGTCCCCACGACGATAGGAGAAGGGGGAGGGGTAATCAATGGAAAGAGAAATTCGTAACGAACCGAGGAAAGAGGGCAGACGAAATAAGGCGCGATTAGTGACAAGGGGCCTGTACATTACACAGACCCTTTTACGGGTGGATATCTTAAATAATAAATTATTTTACTATATAATTTTAAGTGTCTGTCATGTGATTAACTGTTGTGTTTTGTAGTTCCTGACAAATTTATTAAGTCCAGTTTCAATAAAAGCAATTATAAATAACACATTATAGTAAGTGATGTTAAAAACAGTGGCATAGTTTAGTTCTAAAACTATTTATAAATGGCTGTAGTAATTTAATGGTGATCCTCAGTAAAACTGTAAAAAAATATATGTACATAAAACACAATCCATAAATAGACCATTTATGCTCCCCCTCCATCTTTTCACAATATCAGGGGGTATACGTTGACACATTTGTAAATAAGAGAGAATCCGAAACCTAATTTAAAACTAAAGTTTTACAAATCATTGAAGCAGAGATTCACAAACCTATGATCAATTTAAATTTATTCCGATTGGAAATTATTTGCAATCAAACTTCGTTATTTTAATTTTTACTTAGCTGCCACAAAAAGTTTGCAGTTTTATGCTTTAAATTAAATGATGAAAGTAACTCGTTTATTTATTTAAAATGAAGGCGGGAAATGGTTACTTCTGTATTAAACTTTGGCGAAGTTTGGAACGTAATTTTAACTGAAAAAAGTATGAATTTCCTCCATCTTATAAAGAGGTAACATACAGTAATGATTGCATTAGTAGTAATAATAGGTAATATTTACTTTAATTTCTTTATACATAGAACATGCAATTAAATTTGGGTGCAAAATAAAAAAAAAGCTCAGGAATAACTAAGTATTTTATTATATTAATTTTAATAGGATTTTCTTTCCCAGTTTTAAGGAGCTAGTGTAATATAATTACAAATGTGATAAACATCTCGTTCATAATTTGCTGTAAACGTTCGTACATTAATAACTTAAGATGCAGTGTAGCGTTTTGCCCCTGTTTCAGGAGTTTGCGTGACTGCAGTATTAATTAACTTAAAATTAAAATGTATTATAAGTGAAAAGTCACATCATCTTATTTTTCTTTTCAATTAGGAAAATAAATGAACACTTTTCGCAAAATATGAAATATGAAATAATCAGTGAACTCCAATCAACTTTGTTCTAAAGTACTTTGCAATACGTATCATTTTTTAGAGTGCTTAGTTTTCATTCACGGCGTTTTCTTATAAAAATAAATAATAAATCATTCACTGGGAAAATAATTTTTTTGCACCGACAATTTTTTTAAATATTTAGTCGCAATTAAACTAACTAAATAATTTATTGTTGGGCTGATTTTGTTAACCCTCCCCCACCCCCTCTCCTCCAAAGAAAAACTGTTTTTATTCAACATACGTGTTTATTATTTTAGATGACCGAAATAAATGTTGACACTATATAAGATTTATTCCACGCAGAGTTAAGTATTTTGTTGGTTCAACGAACCTTTTGTTCTTTGTGTGTACTTTAGAGACGTAACAGTGAAGATAACGGTAAATTGGAAATTAAGTTGCTTTTCTTCTGCTGATCAGGAAATCAATGCACTACATTTTAGATGTTTCACGTTCCATTTAACGCTGCAGAAATCAAACTTCCGGAAATCAAGATTAAAGAGAATGCCTACAGTAACGTTATCAGTGAATTTTAGAATTGGAGTGGATGCTGGAGAGATTTCGGCGGCTCTTAATTTCGTGGTATTGAGAGCCGGATGATGGTTAAGCGAGGTGAGTGTGGAGCGGCACCGGAATACAAGGGTGGGGGTAAACAAGAGATCCCCGAGAAAACTCACCGGCCAGAGGCATCGTCCGACATGTGAAGATGAGGGAAGCGACCCCGCCGGGAATCCTTTGGTGGGAGGTGAGTGGTCTGACCACCACACCACCGCGGCCCGTGAGTTGTGAAAGTATGTAGTTCTCAGACTTGAAGCGTATTTGAAGTTTCATTTTTAAAGTGGTGGCCACTAGCTTCTCTCTCAATTTTATACACATCGGGATTTGAATTGGCGGAAAACCAGCATTTATTTATGTATTTAACAAGATGACGGTGTCACTTGAAACCGTGCGTGTAGCAGGAATCCAGTTCTGGGGGTCTTCGACATTCACATGTAGCGGAAGTATACGCGTTAAGCAGGAAGAGTAAAATAATAAAGCAGTGCTTCGAACAGCGTTCACTTGGACGCGAACCAGCTGTGGTGACTTTCAGAAACTTTCAACTATCAAATTCTCCATAAATAAGTACACTTCGCTGGCAAACCCGTAAAACTGCGTTACTGAAAAAAATCTGCACACTTTCTCTTTCAGCAGTCTTTCAACTGTACGAATGCCATTGTGTTAAAATTTTCCTTTTTTTTTTTTTTTTCTGCGTAAAAGTAAACCATATATGCATGTTAAAAATGCCAAAAAAAAAAAATTCTAATGTTCCATACTCTTTTAGCAAAACTGATAACATTTTTATAATGTTAAACATGGGGATATTCAGATTAAGCTTGCGAATATTCATGTAGTAGGTTATTATTTTACGAGAGTCCTGTGAAACAGAATTGGGAGCGCTTATGTTTGGTTGGGAGGAAATTATGTATTTTTTATTGCCATAAATAAAAATTGGTAATTTTTTTATTCGCAGAGGTATGAGCCAGATGGCGTNGTAGTAGGTTATTATTTTACGAGAGTCCTGTGAAACAGAATTGGGAGCGCTTATGTTTGGTTGGGAGGAAATTATGTCTTTTTTATTGCCATAAATAAAAATGGTAATTTTTTTATTCGCAGAGGTATGAGCCAGATGGCGGCTCGTGGGTGCCAAATATTGGCATTAATTATACAACTTGTTTTTCAGCCATTGGAGAAAAGGAAAAACGGATAAGTATATGTTACCATATTATCAGGGGGTCTAAATGAATGCCACTACTGTAAAATATTCAGAAATAAAAATCATATAAAGATTTTTTATTTATTATAAATGAAGCTACAAGCCACTTTTGTTTTAGTTGTAGTTGTCTGTTTGATCATAATAATGACTACATGGATAATAGTCTCATAATGTGCAGTTTGATCATAGTAGTCTGAAACGTATCTTTTTATTTTTATTAAATCACGCACTGAAAAATTTAAATTATTTTACATGGAAGAATATCTTCAGATTACCATAATCAGCTACTTGAGTAAACTCAGGTGTAAGGCGATTATGTCTGACTGCCGGCTGGAAAGTATAATTTTTAAAAGCGAAAGCTGTCATTTGGATACCTCGTGAGGCCAAACTGTAATGTGAATAAGATTTTGAAACCCATAATGGCGAGCACAGAATATAAAGAAAACTTATTTTTTTGCCGAATTGTATGGGAAAGAAGTCTTCGCCTTGGGGGATGGAGACAGGTTTTGAAGAAACACTTACAATGGACGGCATTTGACCGAGTCGAATGAGAATGGTAGTATAATGATTATGACGGATTTGGGCCATCGGGACCTAGGATCGGAGCTCGGAGCTTATTAATCTCTGTCATTCCGGCCGGCGGCCATCTTGTCCGCCGTGTTGGATGTATGTGACTTTGACCTTGACCCGATGTCCTTTGACCTTGAAAACCCCAAAAAAATTCAAAAATCCCAAAAATTATTTTAAAATTATAAAAAATGAATTTAAAAAAATTATTGTAAAAATTAAAAAAATTACTAAAAAAACTATTATTAAAAATTATTATTAACTGTGTACTTAAAAAAAATACGTTTTTGGAGGTTCCATCAGCACCACGCCCGGCAAACGACTGCCCCCACTACTCCCCCTTCCAATATATTTAATTGCCCAATTTCCCCACCCCCTCCAAAAATTACTCACCTATACTCATTGTATCGTATGCATCCATCTTGGTTTCTTCGTTTGTCATTCGTATATACATTAGCAGAGAACGACATCTTGGATTCCATAGGCTTACTTTTACATCTCTTAGGTGGCGCTAGTGTATTAATAAACGATATCGCCACCAGGTGAGTTGCCGATTTAGCCACCAGGCAGCAGCCATATTTGTGTATGTTTCTAAACTATAGGTTGCCCTGTCGGCCCTCTCCCTGTTGGATTGGTTAATTAGTCGGCAGTCTCCCCCCCCCCTTCCCAAAATTAATTTACAATACTCATTCTGCCCTCTTGGATTTTTTAATTTGTAATTTGTCTATATGTTGATGGAGGCCGTCATCTTGGATTTCATATCGTTACTTTTACATCACCTAGGATGGCGCTATTTTCTCGATTTTCCCAACAGGCGAGCTGTCGATTTAGCCACCAAGTGGCAGCCATATTTATGGACATAGGAAAAATCTGTAATTTTTCATCCTACAAAAGAAAATTTCAATTAACAGTATACCTATATGCATGATGCGGTACTTTGACTACCTGCATAATTTATTAAATATATTTTTTTAATTAAAATTTTTAAGTTGTTAAATTTTAAAGTTTTTTTTTTATTTAATTGATTGGAGGAGGGTCAGTTGTCTGCTTGACATAGAGCTGTGGAAGTGGACCTGTAGAAATGTAAGATATTTAAATAAAGTTTTTAATGTTATCTGAAAATATTAATTTGGATTTTTTTTTTATTTTTGGGAATTTTTCGGAATTTTTTTGTCCAAAATCATTCAAGGTCATAAGGTCATTCCAGGTCACCTGTTAAAGGTCAAGGTCACCTGTATACAATATGGCTGTTAAGATGGCTGACAGAACCAATATGGCTGACGGTCGGCTCCAGCTCCGATCCTGGATCCCGTGTGTCGATTTGGCATACCCTATGCCTATAAAACCAATTTGGCCACCACTACTCTGCCCTCGAGAAGCGAGCCTTCCAAATCCTTCCAATAGATCGAAAATTAACTTTCTGCGGCTCGTTTTGACAGCTGGGGGGATCGGTACTTTTTTAAGGAAAAAAGATAAATTTTGAGGGAAATTTAGTCGTTTTTGAGGGGCAAAAGGAAAATTTTGAAAGGAAAAAGGGAAATTCTAATATGGCGGCGGCCGGCTCAGTATTTAATCCCCCCCAACCCCCTGGCCAAAACTTCTCTATTTCATTCTACTACAACCAACAAAAAATAACTTGTAAGTGGAGGCACAGCTCAAAACCCTCCAGCACTTGAGTATCGTTGAGATGTTATAGCAACCAATTCACCCGTACTTTGCAAAACAATTTTTTGCTTTAATTCAAGACAAAGCCTTTAAGAGGGAATAGTTCCCAAGTTATTGCATTTTAACTGAACAAGTGCTCAGAATACAAAAAAAAAATTGATCATGCATTACCATAATAAAAAAATACTTAAAACACTAATATCAGCCAACATTGATGATATATACGTCGAATTAAACAGAAATAATTCAAATATTAATATGCCATAAAAAATCAACTTTTTAACCAAAACCTTTTTTTATGCTTCCCTTAAAGCAGTCTTACGTGCGCATGCATAAAACAGTGGGCTTCCAGAAACAAGGCGAAATTTCGAACAGTGTATTTTTCCGGTTGGTTGGCCTGGCGCGGCGGGCGGAGTAACTGCTTCCGGCCGTACTTTATCACTATGACTGCACGTCCCCAGTGTTTCCACCATTCTCCTGTAGGAGCGTTGCGGCGCCCAGCCCACTTCTCGGCGCCACCCCCCATTCGAGGAAACTGCCCAAGGGGGTGAGGAAGTAGGCTCTGCAAAAACTTCTCAAAGCGGCGGCGGCGGCAAGATAAACGAATAGCTGGATGTAAGCTTTTTTATCAGGCGGGCCTTTTTGGAATTGGGTCACCGGGCAAAAAAAAAAAAAGCTCGTGGACGAGAGGAAAAATATTCGACTTGCGTCTCAGGGTGAGGGGAAGGAATCTGAGCACCAGATAGTTTTTGACGGTGACCTCATTTGTAAGAAATGTTTCGCAATTCACTACGTCATTGTAAACGCGTACTGGGAAAGCACGAATGGTATAGGCTGTTCACGGTAAACTGAGCACTTTTGAAAGCCCCGCTTAAGATCTGCTTGTATGCGCCGTGTGTATTCGTCCTTCGTATGTAAAATTAAAGTTGCCGTGGGTTTTATCACTTTATTCACGAGTCAATTAAATGCAACTGTGAAATTAATAGAAAAGTAAATGTTTTACAAATTGGCTAATTATTAACTTATTTACATAAAAAACTGGTAGCAAAAGAAATCATTTCAGTATTCACAAATGTTTACCTAACACTTTTAATTGAACGTAGAGATTTGGATGTAGGCTACTTTTTCTCTGTCGTTGCCAACTTTGCTGAGCGTATGCCAGTCAGTGTGCCCGTTAAAAAATATATTGAGGTAATGATGGTGACATTTTTCAAAGGTTCATTTCAAAAGTGCTCACTTTACCGTGAACCGCCTTTAAAGTTTTCCACGCACATCCACGGTCGCTTTCTCACATTTGTTTAGCAAAGTGTCGAATGGGTATTGAAGTTAAAAGCTGTGTATAGTAGCATCTCTATACCAGCTGTTTTTTAACAACACCGGCAAGTACTAGCAAGTTATCCATCACGAAAATATAAGAACATTATGTATGTACACTTTCCCCTAAAATTATTTTTAAGGGAGCTGTGTGCCCCCACAAAATCATTTTTTTTCCCCTGCGTTTTGTGTGCTGCGTACCTGTTAGGCAACAGACATTCCTTTTTTTTTTAATATAGAAATGCACATGGATGTCTCGAAAACTTTTGACCTGAGAGTATTCCGCCAAGAAGGCCGTCAATATGTCTTAAAAACCGCACGCAACTTAGGGTTACAAAGTTTAATCCAAAAATAATGTCAGCCTCCATTTCCACCATGAAGGAGGGTGATTTGCCAACCGCGTTTTTTAAAGTGTAAGATCTCCGTTCTACGAAACACCATTCGTTGGTTTGTTCTTCAGTCGTAAGTATTTAATGATATTTTGAACGAAAAGCTTATAAATGTTATATTGACAGATTGAGTGAGTAATTATCTTAATCTGAATTTCTAGAGTTTGTTACTTGCGAACTTAAGACAACNTAAGAACATTATGTATGTACACTTTCCCCTAAAATTATTTTTAAGGGAGCTGTGTGCCCCCACAAAATCATTTTTTTCCCCCTGCGTTTTGTGTGCTGCGTACCTGTTAGGCAACAGACATTCCTTTTTTTTTTTATATAGAAATACACATGGATGTCTCGAAAACTTTTGACCTGAGAGTATTCCGCCAAGAAGGCCGCCAATATGTCTTAAAAACCGCACGCAACTTAGGGTTACAAAGCTTAATCCAAAAATAATGTCAGCCTCCATTTCCACCATGAAGGAGGGTGATTTGCCAACCGCGTTTTTTAAAGTGTAAGATCTCCGTTCTACGAAACACCATTCGTTGGTTTGTTCTTCAGTCGTAAGTATGTAATGATATTTTGAACGAAAAGCTTATAAATGTTATATTGACAGATTGAGTGAGTAATTATCTTAATCTGAATTTCTAGAGTTTGTTACTTGCGAACTTAAGACAATATAGTAATTTTTTTCATTAGCTTTACTTTATACTTTAAATAATCACCTTAGTATCTTTATTAAACGCTATTATCTNCATAGTAATTTTTTTCATTAGCTTTACTTTATACTTTAAATAATCACCTTAGTATCTTTATTAAACGCTATTATCTCGTGCCATAATATTAAATGCAGAGTTTGTAAACATAATAATATTTAAAATTGGATACCTACAGTTTAGGGTTTGTAAGGGAAAGATTCACGGCAATCATTCTCATCAATAGTATGTCTTCAGGTTGACATATTCTTCATAAATTGATCCATTAATATTATCATTCCTCTCGTAATATCGTACTGCCGTAACATGTTAATTAATAAATCACCGGAAATTAGTGATATATGTATGGTTAAAATATTAATATAACGATTTATTGTCATATTAGTGTAATATTATTAATTTGTCGTAACATTTAATATATATTGGTTTCTGTAATTTTTTACTCTGTTTTTTAATGTATGTATGTGTTCAACGGGTTTAGTTGTAAAGAAGTCATATACTGCCTTTATTGCCCCCTTAGAAAACGAAGCTAAATAAGTACTTACTGATAGTACTTTCCTCCTTTGGTGGCATTTTTCTTGCGACGTGCATCGAGCCGTAACTTCAGACTTCTTTCCTCGTCTTAGGTCGGGTTGAGTTTTCATGGTAAACGGCTGTGATACATCCACTAGCAGGCAGCCGATCATCCGTGGTGCAGTCAGTTGGTGCGCCACCGGTCTGTGATGAAGGAGGTTCTGGGGTCGAATCCCAGGTAAGATATGGTTGTTAGTTTAAGTTAGGTCGTAAGTTAGTTTGTGAGCCGTCCCCTGATAAGCCTTCAGGAATAACACCGGGGGATGTTAACAAGCCCTTTCAAATCTCCTCCAAATCCAATCCCCTAGCACGCAGGCTGTCTGAGCAGGTGAAGAGTAACTACAGATAACGCGAAGAAGGAGTGGAGGGAGCTGATAACTTCCCCTCTGTGGCCGCGGTGGCTGAGCGGCAAGCATGCTCACCTCTCACCAAGGCGAACCGGGTTCAAGGTCCCGTTTCCCCCACCCTTGCATTCCGGCGCTGCTCCGTTCTCACCTCATTTCATCCTCGTCGTCTCTCAAGGTCTCGTTGTTAAGATCCGCCCGAATCTCTCAACTCAACTTCTCTCCTGGTGCCATGGAGGTTGCCATACCTCGCGCTTTGTCCGCCGCGGTCAAGCGGCCGTGGGGGGCGCCACATCCCGGGCCAGAATTTTTGCACAAAACACGCGATGATAGAGTACGTTGTTCTCAAAATTGTCAGTTGTAGCCTAGTGAGAACTGCAGTGGAAATGAAAGATTAAGAACTAGTACACAGCCCTTGAGAAATTTTTTTAAAAATTATTAAAATTGTAAGTGTGAAATGTTTTGGAAAAAGCGCGTTGTATACAAAGTTGGGCTAGATAAAGATTCTCAACAGCTGTACGAGGTACCTCAATCTCTTTTATATACAAAATCCGTATCCGCATGTCAAAAAGTTTATATAAAAGAAGCGATAATGTTGAACCTCTACAGCTCACTTCGTGCAGAAGGTAGGCGAGGGCCTTAATCAAGCGACTGAATAATTTTCCCAATCTATGTCGTAATTGATTTTGTTTGGGTAATCTCCACTTTGAAACATAACTGTTCTTCCGAAGAAAATTGTGATGTACTGACGACATTAGATTAACTGAGAATTCCGGCTACTCGTCGCGGAGCTGGAAAACTTCGAGCCTTTAAAAAACCTGAATATAAAAAAAGAAAAATAACATTCACGGTCAAACAAAATTGCAGACTTCAAAATATTTATACTGGTTCAGACGAAAGCTCTGATAATAAATTTTTAGACCATAATGTATTATTGCTATAGACTGCTTTTGGTANTATACTGGTTCAGACGAAAGCTCTGATAATAAATTTTTAGACCATAATGTATTATTGCTATAGACTGCTTTTGGTAAAGTAAGCGCTTTGGAAATCTACCTTAGAAAAAAATCACTAACAGTTTGCATGTATGCTACCATACACACATTGGCATGCAAGGTCCCAGTTAAGTTGGCAGCGAACAAGCTTAAATAGTTCTAGGTTTTGATCTTGCATTATGAGATTAATGTTTAAATTTAATGGAAATCAATTAAGTGTATTTTTCTTTGTAGACATTAAGAGTACGAATCTGCATATTAGTAAAATACTCAGGTTCCTTACGTTTTCACTATCATATCATATCAATGTATACATAATTAGGAGAAAAGTAGATCTTAAGCAGGGCTTTCTAAAGTGCTCACTTTACTGTGAAAAACTGTTTCTTGTTTATTATTTTTCATCGCCACATATATAATCTATATAAGGAACGAATCTCAGGAGTGAGAGGTCTTAACACGGTTAGGGAATAATATTTAGGTTTAAATAGGATCATGCCCCGCCATCTTGGATTTCTTTATTTTCGGCTACTAACCACAAACGAGGAATTTTGATGGGTTTTTTTTGGACTACATGACATAGGGTAAACCGTAATGTGTTTTCTGAAATCTGTTAGTTCGACTGCCGTAGCTATTATGACCTCTGTAGTCGCTCCCACGAAATAATCAATTATNTGGACTACATGACATAGGGTAAACCGTAATGCGTTTTCTGAAATCTGTTAGTTCGACTGCCGTAGCTATTATGACCTCTGTAGTCGCTCCCACGAAATAATCAATTATTTGACCTCGACATTTACAAGTTATAAAATATCAAATGCAGATAATCTGTAACAACTGAAGAACATTAAGGAAGGTACTGTTAATGCTTTGTCACGCAAAAAATTGTAATGCACCTCCTGAAATAAAATGTTTGGTGGTAAATCTATAAATATTATTTGACAGAGGCTGGCCCACATTAAGTCACAAAACTTAAAGTAGTTTCGAGCCCGGTAAGACACGAACCATAGCTGTCACGCAGGCTTACAAATTTAATTACTGAATGTGTCTAAAGCTGAATTTCGTTGATTGTTCAGGCGATGAGTGCTTACACAGCTTACGTAAAAATAAAATGGCATCCACACCCAAGGCTCTCTCGGGATGTGAACCCCAGGCCCTTTGGCCGAAGGCCACTACGAGGTCACCACTTTGTTAGAAGCGATTTTCCTTTCAAGTTTGTCCACGCGGTGTCCGGCCTGATTGGACGCTGGATCTGTTCCATTGTCTCGCAGTTCTCCACGGCTTGTCGAGTGAACAATGAGGCTGACCACGCAAATAAACTGACCTTAGCTACTGACAGTCACCTCTTCACGCGTTAGACCTTCGTGATGAAGGTTTCTCAAGCGTTGCGTTACCTTCGGAACATGCGCTCCGTGTTCGAGACTCGCTAGAGCTGTACGAGTTGTTGTACTTTACGCGTAGGTTAACCCATATTGTCACACATAAATACAAAGTGTTGTGCCGGTAGCTTTCTATGCATATGGGACGGCGACTTCATCTCTCCTACTTTCAGTGGAAATAAATTCACAAAAGCAGGTACCCAACATTTTTCTCCCGTCAGATGGCAACAAGTAGTTAAAGGTGTAGCGTTTGTAAAAGTTTGAACTAAGTTTGATATTTCAAATATATTTGGGGTTTTAGGCCATTTTTTTATTAACTGCCCCGGTAAAAACACTTAATATAATTATTTGAAAAATACAAAATAACAGTGGTCGCAAATATAATTTCCTATAAAACAGCACAAAATGTACATTTCAACCAATTTAAATATCACATAATTTAATTGCAATATTAATACTGGAACCCTGTTAAAATAACAACTTTTAAAAGGAACTTATCTTTCTGATATTATAGATTAAGGTTAAAATGCCTTTCCCCAGAAAGGAACAAAGTTCTGGAGAACCTTGCGTTATGAGTCCTTCTCTGCTTCTCTGCTCCAGGTGCAGGAAGCCACCACTTAAATTAGCTCCGTCGTTCTCTTCTGAAACATCCGGAACAATTTCGAACAGCCAGGAACGTTCGTGGCGCTTCTCCGTGATGGCACACGGAGCACGCATGCTCCTTGAAGAGCGAAGAGTGAAGAGATTTGGGTGGCTCTGAACATCGAGGTCTAGAAAGCCGATTATGGTGAAGTAAGGTGAGTATGTATCAGCGCCGGAATGAAAGGGTGGGAGAAACGGGATATGCCCGAGAAAACCCGCCAACCAGAGGTATCGTCTGGCACGATTCCCACTTGCGTAAATCCGGAGTGAACAGGTCGGGGATTGAACCCGGTTCGCCTAGGTGGGATGCGAGCAGTCTAACCGCTCAGCCGCCGTGGCCCCCATGTTCCTTGAAGGTCTTGAAGACGAGGAGGTGGAGGGGGAAAGCAACCCGACAAGCAGCCTACCTGCGGTGGGCTCGCGCACTCTGGGTGGTCCAATGGGCTGCCTTCGCACGCGACGCACCACGTAAGCTCAACGTCCACGTACACCTCCAACCCCACGTCGCTCACCTAGGACAACACGTAGGACGTACCACCTAGGCGAACCGGGTTCGATTCCAGGCCGGTTCACTCAGGATTTACGCAAGTGGGAATCGTGCCCGACGATGCCGCTGGTCGGTGGGTTTTCTTGGGTATCTCCAGTTTCCCCCTGCCTTTTCATTCAGGTGCTGCTTCACACTCACCTTGCTTCACCCTCGTCGGCTCTCGAGACCTCGATGTTAAGAGCCGCGAAAATCTCTTCACTCACTCACGTAGGACGAAACTCTCTGTAGCAAGTGAATCGTTGATTGATGTGGCACCCTTCACGGTGTTTTTAAACTACGTGTTGAAATTCAAACCACTTCATTTATGGGCAAAAATAAATAAAAAACCTAATAGCAAAATGTTCAAAAAATTCATATAGTATTTTTTAATTGATATTGAAGTTATCTAAACAGCACCAGGAGTTCGCAACTTCACGTACCTACCAGCATGCACAGCAAGTTGCATATCACAAAGGCGGATGGAACTGGTGTGCCATACAGAGAGCACCTGCACATAGAACACCATAAACTCGAGGTACGTGGGCGCCGCTAGTGGTCGCTTGTTAGTACACGTGTGTCAAACTACATGAACAATAAGAAATTAGCATTTGAGTTGTAAAGGCTATCAGAAGTAATTGCAATGTATTATCCAACACACAAACAGCAGTAGTGACGATGTAGGATATACAAGTAATTTCATGGTGGCCTTTGTACAGGCAATCGCCGCATGACGCGCCAGTTCCGTTCGCCTTCATGATATGCAATTTGTTGCGCCCGCAGGTACGTGAAGTTGCGAAGTCCCGGCTCTGTTTAGATAACACCTATTTCAATTTTAAAAATACTAGATGAATTTTTAAAAAAATTTTCTACTAGGATTTCTTGTTTGTATTATACCATAGATGCCGTAGTTTGAATTTCTACATGTAGTTTAAAAACACCTTGTGTATAACTTTTAGTGCTGCAATGAGCAAATTTTCTGCTCCAAACTGTACAATTATAGTTTACTCACTGTTATTTCCATCATATCTGAAGCCCTGCTGAAATTGTATTTCCAGGATATTTCTACGCCTTATGTTAACAAAGCTTAACCGAGTCTATAAAATTGTGCTTAAGTGGCAGTTAACCTCATTCGCGTGCACTCAGTGTAATAATATTTTGCATTAGAACTATTTGTTAATAGGTGTTACCAACACCCTAATTTTTTGCCTGTTTTAATTAATATTTATTAAAAATGAAAAATGATAGTTTACCTACCGATTATAAGTAAAAGTTAAATTTAATAAAAAATAAGGTATAGTTATTGTAAGACAAGTATAAAACTCTTGTGATACATTACATATTTTGGAAACAAATGAACACGTCATGCATAGGGTGATATTCCAAAGGTTCTATTCAAAAAGTGTGAAGAAACCGAATACGCTAATATATCAGTATAATGATATCACATGTCGATACCAATTACATTGCTTTTGTATTTTATGTTATTGGCAGCAGGTGTTTATGAGACTATCTAATAGAGTCTCAACAACGAATGATGTCCCCCAACACATGATGGACTAACCTTATTGGATGTTGTTTTCTGCAGTGTACAGTGAATATCATTAATCAACGTTTTGTGCAACGACGTCCTATGTATAGGAGGACCCTGTGAGTGAAAGGATTACTGTTAGCTTCATTTATCTACTACACCTCTCCGAAAAATAACAATTTAGTAGCATAACAGCGAGGGGGTTTTTAAAGACAATCATACTCGATACCAAATTCCTGAGTAGTTTCCACACTTTTTCTATCTTAGCAAGGGATTTGATCCTTGTTTTCTTGTTTGTCTGTTTTCTCTTATCGTACTCCCAGGGTGTGTCTCACAGATTTGAAAATTGCAATGGTAACCAAAACGATCAAGTATTTGGAGTCTAACCTGCCATAAATTTAACTATCGATTTTTTTTCGCTCGTTGCCTGTCATAAAGGTGAAAGAGGATCGCATAATTTTAAAGTCCGGTGTGTTGCCAAAATAAAATGTGAAAATATAGAATTCCTAATAACTGAAACAGCGAAATGTCAGTCACTTTTGAGTCCAAGTACAGTTAGGCCCGTTTCCTTATGATTTGCAAACTATTATGAGCATATGTTCTACTTGTAATGCATGATGACGTACATCAGTTAAAAACAAGGTTTTTTTATGGTGGTGGCGATGAAATTCCCGGGCAAGTTTAGCAAACGGTCGCATTGCTCTTTTACTCGATCGCTAGAGACAGCATAAGTTGTTTTCTAAAACTAGCAACAGAATATATATAAACTGCAAAATTTTAGACACTTCCTGTTTTTACGTACTGCAGTCTGATATATTGCAAATACAAGTAGCATACTGCTCGTTTTCTATGTTTTTTTAACGTTCAGTTATTTTAATATTTATAATATTCAATATTTTCAGTATACCGACTGTCTGGAATGCTTTAAAAAAATTCTTTGAAAAGATATTTCAAGAATTTTCCTTATATTTTATATCCTTCTATCGAATTTCAAGGATTGTCAAGGACGAGATCAACAAAAGCTCAACTTCAGTTTCTCCGAAAAACTATATGCACGACATTAAGTACCGAAATGACATCGTAAATCACCAACCGAGTAGCGATGTCCTGTCTTCCGAGCACCGTTCATATACTGTTCCAACGTAGGTAACTCGAAGAAATGCCAACCATTTCATTATGTGTACACCTAAAGAGTTACTGGGAAAGTAACATCGAGATGAGTTTCTATCGCACCAACTAGTCACCTGTTACCCTTACGCCAAGCGACTGTACTTTCCACAGTTACCTGTTCACATCACTGATGGAGCAGCCCATTTTAAGAGTACAAGTATTACATGCGATGAAAAATATTTTTGTATTAATTTTTTTAGTAAACATTGTAATTATTTCGTGAAAAATGTCTGTTTTATTTAATATAAAATATATTTTTGTAGTCAAATTTATTTATTTGTTAGATAATAATTGATGCTAAAAAAGAAAAAAAATACCAATGATTTGAACTACTTAAGAAAAGTATGCTATCTTAACCAAACCCTGCTAAGATTTGAAATAATGTGACAGTTACAATAATAGTTATAATATACTAAGTGCATCTTGGTTATTTTTCTTTGTTGCAGACTAATTCTTCTTATATTACTGTCCAAATTTCTGTTAGTTGTTTAAAAAATGCCACCTTTGTAGAGGTAACAGGGAAGGAATTATCGTCACATCAGTAAAAATTTTATAATGTCGAAATTTACTGAAACACTTGTCTATTAGTGAGTTGTATTTTATCAGTTGGCAACGGAACGAAATTGCGTTGAGATGAGGGCCCAATGCTGAAATGAATATATAGATATGAGTCGTAGAAAGTGCCAAAAAACAATTTAATTACTTTAAGTTTAAGGAATTATGTAATTTCTTTATTTGGATTTTTTTTTGCATTGATAAATAAGTAGATTGCCTATCTTATATTAAAATATAGTATNTTTTTTGCATTGATAAATAAGTAGATTGCCTATCTTATATTAAAATATAGTATAAATTTTAGGCTGCTGTCTAAACTTTAAATTATTTGTTTCGGTAAGAAAACTGATTTAGAAAGTGTACGATTTGCCTTTTTGTCGTACCACATTCGCTTATCAAGTACTAAAATATTTGTAATTTTTTACTAAGAATTTGTAGATTGACTGTGCTAATAAATTAAAGTTTAAGTAACAACTAATTTTACCAAAATTCTAACTTACGCCGTGAAGGTTTTATTCATGTTATTCAGGTTGAACTGTTATATGTATGTCATATCAGAAAAAAATTTTAACACGAAAGAAACGTGTACTATTTATCTCTGTTTAGTGTTTTTGCCACTTACTCTTGAAAAATTATTTTGAGCGTAGATTTGATCCATATTTTGAAAGAAAGTTAATGATTAAATTGAAAGAAACCTTGAAATGTTGTCATTTTGCACAGTGTTTTTTTTATACGTACATGCCACCATTTTCCGTGGTATAAATTACACCAAAGAAAGAGATAAATTTACTTCCACCAAGGTTAGTTTAAAAGGTAAAAAAACGTTGAAATGTAACTCTTATTTCTCTCACTATAACAGGGACACGGGCGCACTGTGCCGTATATTGGCTGTAATCAAATAAGTGACACACTACTAGATAGTTGCATGTCATCACAAAACGCTAATTTTATTTAGTTGACAAATTTTTACTGTTATTAGTCGGTAAATTATAATTTGTAATGTATTTTTTGCTTGCATTTGTAATCTACAGGATTTTACTGGTACCATTTACAAAATTTCTGGAGTTACATAATTCAAGGGAATAAGCCGTTCCACAATCTGAAAACACTTTATTCACTGCAACACAATATTTGTTGCTGCAAAGAAATGTACTGTTNAATAAGCCGTTCCACAATCTGAAAACACTTTATTCACTGCAACACAATATTTGTTGCTGCAAAGAAATGTACTGTTCAATGTGAACCATTGCAAAGTAGGTCTGCCACAAACCATAATTTTTATTTGATTTTTATATTAATAACGAGTATAATCTTGCACTGTTGTTAAAATAGATCAGCAGTGTTATTTNAATAAGCCGTTCCACAATCTGAAAACACTTTATTCACTGCAACACAATATTTGTTGCTGCAAAGAAATGTACTGTTAAATGTGAACCATTGCAAAGTAGGTCTGCCACAAACCAAAATTTTTATTTGATTTTTATATTAATAACGAGTATAATCTTGCACTGTTGTTAAAATAGATCAGCAGTGTTATTTCTTGTAAAGTCAGTTACTACATTTTGATGGTTTAACCAGAACGGTTATTATTTATTATAATATTCTGTAATTTGGAAACACAGCATTCAATATGTTTCGTTACAAACTAAAAACTACAATTTACGAATGAAAAGTTTAAATGTTACTTTGCTCTTTCCTCTGGCATGTAGCAATATTTCTTTACTGTAAACAAAACGATCTCAAAGAAATGATTTCTTTCCTATAAATAAAGGTAATGTTTCCATAATACAAAACAGTATAAAGAAAAAAAATATTACGAACAGGAGGCGTAAGTTACTTTAACCTTCCCTTTGAATTAAAACAGCCACAAAGAATTGTTTTTTTTTCACTGTACAGAAATATTTGCACTTATTTTTTACAATGATAGACTCGGCGCTGATTGTAAGAGGACATTTTTCCATTATTTTAATCCTTTCCGTTGATTTATAACGACTACGCAGCTGCAAAAATTATTCCGTAAGATGGCCAGATTACATATTAAACTATAGACATGAAAAGAATTGGCAGTGGTTTTCTTGCGCATTAATTTCCGGGTTTGCAGATAACAACGGAATGAATGGTTTATTTTTTACAATTCCTTTTTTATGTAACATTCCCTTAACAAGCTGTGTTTTGGAAACAACGAGGTTATTTTTGTATATTAAAAACTGTTCTCAGTTTGTTGATGAGAAGAAAATGTCTAGTCCTTAGAAAAAGTTTATTTCACATTCGAGCCTGCCCCGTTCCAAGCTGATAACAGGTTTAGCCAACGTGACGTCGAGCCAATATGACGTCACATATAGATAAGCAAAAAAACTGGGGTATATATGTTGCGCGCAATCGTGCATGCAAATGCTGATTACCTGATATAAATCTAAATATGCCTGGTTATTCACCTTAATCGTAGGGCAATAAAAAAACTTCATATTTTCCCTTGTCTCCTTTAATCTGTTGGCTTTAGTGCAGTTGAGTTCCACGTTATAAATTTTTTGCACACATATTTTTGTTGTAATGTTTGTTACCCATTGCTATACGCAGAAATCTGCCAAATGTTATCCTGTAAAATTACATTTTAATTAAAAGTTCATAGTTTCGCTAAAATGTGCTGTTTCGTGCTATATAAAATGGAATGCCTGTAGAAATATATCTGCTATATTCTATACACCTGTACATTCAAACTGACTATGTTTTCTGAGCAAAATTTTTTTCTCTGTATTTCTTACAAAGACGTAGGATAAGAAAATGTGTAAAAAAAATTGATTGAAGTTTGCATTTTGGACTAGATCAGACACGTTAACGTGTTTTAAAAATTTGTCTTAAGACGAAAAAAAAATATGGGCACGAGTATATAATATATAAACAACATTTGCACTATAGAAAAGTAAGTGGTTTATTTTTAAATTTGCGCTTTTTTCGTGTTTTTAGAGCGTAATTTTACTCTTTCATACTTACTCTAATTTATTGTTTCTAGTGTTGCAAATAAGGAATTTTTGATGCGTGACGCACATCAGCCAACACGGCATTTGTTTCGTCATTACAACAAATGAAATGTTGATTTTGTGTTCGGCGGAAGTAATATGAATACTTCGTATTCTAGAGCACTCGCACAGACTACGAAAAGGTTTTGTCGAATAAAACAAAGTCAGTCAAACAACACAGTTAGTGGCACCACCAAATTAATTGTTTGTATAGGGACAATTCAATGTTTCGTTTGTTAAAACCAAATTATTTTGTTGCTCTTGTTTGGTTGCCGCAAACTACAAGACTTGGTTGGCGCAACTTATTAATTTTTTTCGCTCAACGTACATGAAAGAGTTTCGGTTATTATAAAAGAAAAAGGGATAGCCCAACCGAGATTCGCCTGCTTATTGTTCGCGTTTTAGCACTACGCCTTAGCAATGTCAGCTAAAGTGGCTACTTAGAAAGCGGCAATGTTTCAAATATATTACATTTCAAATGCTGGACAATGGAAGAATATAAATATTTCAAGTCTTACAGCTTTAAATTTTAGTTTCCAGTTGAACCTGTTAGGTTAGAATTGTTATACCATTATTTAGCATCAGTAAATGCACTATCAACTACTGTTACAGTCCTTAACAGTCTTAAAAATTACAAACATACACTCGAGTCACCTTTTCAAACGTAGGCAATCAAGTTAGTGGTCAGGCAAATACCTTCAATTGCTTCAACTAAATATTCTGTTGGCAGTCTAATTTATTTTTGACCAGACGCAGAGGTTTTGTTTATTGAATGCGTGTACTTTTTTCATGAATAAAATTGCATTTCGAGTTTTGTTTACCAAACAAAATTTTTTTTTGGGTCTTCTAATTATAAATTGGGCACTATAGAAACAAGTATTTAGTTGGATGGAACAAACTTTTCTCTCAGTGAACAGCGCCGCCAAATATATAGTATATTCGCGGTTTCTTCACACTTTTTGAATCTTAACCATTGAGAAACCACCCCATCTGTGACGTGTTTAGTTATTTCCTTAATACGCCATGTATCACAACCGTTTCATAACTCTGTTAACATACAAGTATTTTATTTATCGTTAAATTAAAGTTTCACCTATATTATTTTATATATATTAATTAAAACAGTGAGAAAACACGTGTGTTGGTAGCGCCTAGTAAGAAAATAAAAAATAGTTCTTATGCAAAAGATTATTACAACTGAGTGCGCATGACTTCAGTGCGTTGTCCTTTGGTGTAATTTTCTGGACTAAGTTAAGCTTAGTTTGCACAAGGCGGAGGAATATCCTGCAAGTAAAACTTAAGCTGGGCTTCAGAAAAGTGTGAAGTAACTGCGAGTCGATCATAACCTCTCTGTGCGTTACGTACACGATCGTACACGCAGGGTGTGAATGGGTTAACCTGAGATAGGTTCATCGATACGTGCGAACCTCTGCTCGGGTTTCAGGGACGCCGGGAGGGAGGATGCATTGTTGACGTTCGTTCCCCGCTAGGCGCGACCTTTCGCTCGGGGAGCTTCGCGGAACACAACCAGCCCCACCCCCGCGGATCCATTGAGCAGCGTCGTGCCGATGAATACGTGGCGGCTGACGGCTCCCACCGACTTTCGCCACCCTCAGCGGTGCGTCTCCGAGACACGGCGCAAACATCGATAGATCGATATCTGCACGTAATGCAAACTGCTCGAGGCCGGTGAACCCCCGGCCCCCTTTTCATGGCGTGAGAAAGAGGAAGCAGTAAAAAAAAAAAAAGCGGCTGCCTTTTAAGGGAAGGTTGGGGCGGCTGTTGACATGAAGCTAGGATTTATTTCTTTCTCACCGTCACCTGACGGCAGACTTCGGTAATGGACTTTCCATTTTCTTGGAGTTGAGTTTCCGAGAGGAAGAGAGCCTACGTAAAATCAGCTAGCAACCAACCACCTTTCATTCAACCTGTTATTTCAATATTATTATATGAAAGTTCACCTGGTTTGTACATGTTGTGAAAAATATTTGTTATATTAATTTAAAGGAAAATGTTAAACAAACATAATTTTTTCTTTTCATCGTTTCCTGTTTAAGTCATGGTATTGACAGGCAGACATATTGCACCCAAAACTAACCTTAACTCAAGCCTGAGGACACTACACACACGCATGGCTTAGCCAAGATTTGAACCCAGAGATATGTCCGACCTGGAATTAGGACTTGTAAATGGATTGGTGTGTGACAGATAGAGATGAAATACAGTTTTTTTTTCTCGCGGAACTGCTCCCTCCCCGCTCCGCCACCTAGGGTCTACGGAAATTATCTGGAATATAAAATTTAATTTTAAGCCTTTGTATACGAAGTCCTTTGAAGCAAAAATAAACGTAATATCTTATCTGATTTAAGAGATATTGAAAATCGCGTGAAAATGTATTAGATCCCTTTTCGCACCAGTTTAAGTGTTGAATTTCAGCAAATATTTTTTTACATGTATATATGTAGTATGTATTAGCAAAATCATACATATTGGAGTGTGCGTAAAAAATATTTACCCCTTATCGCTTCCTTAACAGCTAAATTTCAATTTTTTTTTTTTTTTTTTTTTTTTAACTGGGTGGTTTACACTTTAAGGAAAAGCCACACGTAAAATGTTACGTTTCTAGGTCAAGCAGCTTGGGCTGTGCGAGTATCAGTCACTGAGTGAAGACATTTCCTTTTATAATATATGTACTGTAGATTAAGTTCAATGTATCATACCTGAGTTTCCTAATGTCTGGTAATATGAAGATTGAAAGATTACTTAGTAAAGCAGTTCCATTATTTAATGTCTTATTGAAAGCGCACATACTTTGCATGAATGATGTCTGTTTACGGTTTAGTTTTATTTTAATAACTTATTTAAAATTTGTCCGCTTTATACGAGTGGTATCCGTATCATGTCACTTGATCCACAAATGCAGAAGTAATTATTTTTACTGTAATTATAAATTTTACATATTACGAAACAATACACAATGGCAAAAATCTATCAAAAGTTTATTTGACGTGAATTATTGTAAGCTGAATGCTGTGAGAATCGTTGGTAACACATGATATATGTATGCAAATCGTTTCCAAAAATTCTTGATGACATATTTAGTTGTTTGAAAACCAATATTCATTTGATGCTCAGTTCTCGGATGCATATGAATTACTCAGATACGTAATAATTAAAAATTGATTTGTTAACTTATCAGCCTTCTGTGGTGTATGTGACTACGAGATTTATTAAATAGGAAACGCAAAAGTGGACAGCTGGTTCAGGTTGAACATGTCAGTGTCAAGTTTTCCCTCTGTATGTATCAGTTTTAGCTAGCTTCAATAATAAATTTGAATGATCCGAAATTAAGACGGGGAATTTAATGGCAGCACCATGAGAAAATTTCCGCAAAATTTAGTTGACTTAAGTCCGGCTCAGGAGGGCCATTGATGGTGCAAGTTGTAGGTAGGATTCATGGTGCGTCCATGGTGTAATGTTAAGTTATTGAATTATTATTTACAAGCTGTGCCCGCGGCTCCACTTGCGTGGACTACAGAATTATTGTTAAGGTTTATATTTAAATAAAGTTGAATTTTACTTAGTGTTAATTTTCTATACTCTATACATATTATAAACCTCAACGTCTCGGTGAATTAAATGGTAAAAACACTTATTAGCATTTCTCTGTTATAGATAGATATATGCTACTGCGGAGTTTTTTAGATCTTTTTATTCTACACAATTATTTACTACATGATATTGTTCCATCTTAACCGGGTTAGAAAGCGTATTGCAAGAGAGCGCGCTGGTGGCAAACTTTTTTCCTACTTGATTCACTATTATCGTTTGTAAATTTTTTGAGATATTTTAACGCGATAAAAAGTAGCCAATACCACCTTTCAGCCCTCCAACTATTTATGTGCAATAAATTACGTCGATCCGTTGCTCCGTTGTGACGTGAAAGAAGGACAGACAAACAAAAAACAAACAAACAAACACACTTTCGCATTTATAATATTAGTTAGGATTACTAAAAAATATTTCCAGTTTTAAAATTTTTGTCATTTGGGAAAATTTTTGACATCAAACCAACAGAAAACCATTCCTTTTATAACGGTCTAACAATATTTTATATTTTAAAGTCATTTTAACGGTTAGAATGTTTCCATTTTTTTTTTCAGGAAGGCTAAAAGTGTGTTATTTATTTTTCCGATTAACTACAACAATTTTAATCACTGTAGTCATATTGTTATAAGCTAACCACTGGGCTCAAGGTCTTTATTGAAATCATCACACAGGACTTAGGGGAAAGCCCTACCGACCTCGGGGTGGGTACTTAGGGGCTTAGGCTTTGGATGGTATGGGCGAAGAT
>NQII01000544.1:116826-210836 GCA_002778355.1 Clitarchus hookeri | reverse complement strand
GAGGGGGGACCTTACGTCAGAGAGAGCGTACTTACGGTTGGAATCCCCCACGACGCTCAATTTAGTACTGTATTTAAATTTCACTTGATTCATGCGTTTGACTTATTTTATTAATTCAGGTAATACTTACTATTTATATTGAATGATTATTACAGGTTGTGGTTGGGGAATGGAGGATGCCACCATCAACCTTGGACTCGCCCATTGTTATCTCCTTGGAATCCCGGCGATGACGTCCTCTTCTGATCTTCTGTGACGCACTTGTGTTCTGTGGACAGTTTAGTTGTCGTCTCGGGTACACTGTAAAAAAGTTGTGAAGTTTTACACTAAATGTATACGGCAGCAGTGTTTCCACTGATATAGGTGTAATTTTACAACTACACATGTCAATTTTTTTACTCCACGTCCATATAAATGTATCCTACAAATTAGTAAAAAAAAACAAGTAAATTGTACAACTTATTTTCCATAGAATGGTGTGAAATTACAATTATTATGAAGCAAAAAATAAACTGCAACGTTCGTGTATTTTTACTCGATGGAAAGTAAATTTACAGAGACATTGCAATTGTAATTTCACCACTGTGTATGTGTTTTTTTTTTTCACTTAAAAAAATGTAACATCGCAGATTCAATGTACTTGTAATTACACAATTTCTGTATATTTTCCATTGTTTCACTAAGCAATTTTACCGTCAGTATATGTTCGTTTACAACTGCGCCACGTTAATTCACATGCTTTGTATGTGTATTTTTTTTTACAGTTGTAACGTTATTGTACTCCATTTTGTAACTTGGTAGTTTAGCAGAGTGTGAATGATACGTGTATTAAGTTCACTGCAAATGCTCCAGAATCGAACCGTGAACCTCAAGACGTTTCAGACGAGTAGCAGCAACCACAGGAGACTAGCTGTACGATGTCTTGAGGTTCGAGGTTCACGTTATTAGCATTTGCTGTAAACTAACACCTGTGCCGTTCACTAATCTCAAAGAGCTGCATCTCAGAAACCACTGGAAATAAACACCATGCTCATAGTGTATCCGCTTAAAGTCACGTTCAGGAGAGTCGTGGACAGAGATACTGCACGCCAATTAACCGCCTTGCGCGTAGAGGCGATGAAGCAAGAGCCGAGTGAGAAAGAGTCGGCCTTAGAGTGAGTTAGTGAGTGAAGAGATTCGGGCGTCTCTTAACATCGAGGTCTTGAGAGCCGACGAGAGTGAAGCGAGGTGAGTATGGAGCAACGCCGGGATGAAAGGGTGGGATGACCGGGAGATCCCCGAGAAAACCCGCCGACCTGCGGCATCATCCGGCACGATTCCCACGTGCGAAAATCCAGGAGCGATCCCGCGGGGAATCGAGCCCTGTTTTCCTAGGTGGGAGGCGAGTAGTCTAACCACTTAACCACTGCGGCCTTACTAAATACTAAAGCACCTACGAAAACAACTCACCTTTATTCAGTGAAATAACTTGTGTTCGAGAAACTGACTAAAAGTTCTGGAATAATTTGAACTGTATATTTCCGAATTTTTAACCAAAATGATTTGTTTTAGATGCCACGGGAGCAATTCTGCAGGAACTCCGCCACTTTTCTAACAAGGCGTATCGAACCGGTACTCCCTCAGGACGCAGTGATCGCTGACGCATCTGCCGACAAACAGCGCGCACGTACGCAAACCGCTGGGAAGGCGACTGTGTGTCAACAACGGAGCACATTTTCCGGCGCGCACAGCGGAATCGATGGATCGTTAATTACTGGCAATTGTCAAGCCATTTCGCGGTTAATTGATCACGTTTCAAATAAACCTCTGGATGAATGAAATTTTGCTTCGGTCTATAATCCGTGTACGGTAACATAAAAACTATTTTCGTTAACGGTAGCTTATTATGCATGTACTACAGCGAAACTGTGGGTCTCCTGCTAAAACTGTTATCGCATTTACTGAGCGAGGTGGTGCATTGGCAAGCGTCTGGACTCGCATGCGGAAGGAAACGGGTTCGAAGCCCGGTAGGACCACCCATATGTTGGGATGGTTCATACACCGGCCGTGGCCGATTCTTTCACCGTTCCTACTTCTCTGAGTAGCTTGATCCGTCTCTAATAACATCGCTGTCGACAAGACATCAAACATAACCTACCTACCCATAGTCCATTCACGGTTATTTCCAACTTTTATGAAGCCCTGCTTAAGTTCTACTTTCAGGAAATTCATCCACTTCAAACAAACAAAAGCTTAACTAAGTACAGAAAATTACTCCAGAGGGACAACGCACCGCATTTGTGCGCAATCAGTTCAATAATATTTTGCATGAGAACTACTACTTACTAGGCATTACCAACATACCTGTTTTGCCTCTGTTATTTTTTTATTAAAATTACGTATAAATGTTATATTCTGTGCCACTACTGTAAACAAAAAGCTGCTACCATTTGATACGTTAATAAAATGCATGTAAATTGCGTGCTGGAAAAACAGTGACACAATCCATTACAACTGTAGATTACCATCAGACTAAATATATATTATTTATAAAAGTAAAATATAATCAGAGAAACTTTCCTACAATTTCTACCAAATTAAAAGAACATATTTTCAGCAGATTTGTGATTTTTTTATTTTCTAGTAAATTAAAAGAATATATTACAACATGGAAACATGACCGCATCAATATCTCTTATAGATCAAATCATTAAATCAATACAACATTTCACTTTAGAATATTTTTAATTCGTTAAATTTAGATTTGAATTATTTTCTTAGAGGTGAAAATAAACAGTATCTCTGGATTCCATAGGTCACCATATTAAATATCGTATTAAATTTGCCAAAATAATACGAAATCACATAATTTAATCTTGAGTTTAAAAAATGTAGTACTTTTAGAGTCCGTCGTGCGACTTATTAAAAAAAATTATTTATACAAAACTGACCAAAATTATTTCGGAAATGTTAACACATGTGATTGTCGTGCCTTGTCGGAGAGAAGCCGGACACCAACATGAGCCACGCAGTAACTGCACACAGCCGTACCCCGTACTCGAGAAGACAAGAAGGCGGAGTTTAGTCATTCCACACCAAAACGAGGAATTAGATACGATGTCACGGAAAGACTACTGCACGAACTAGAACCACATGTCGATCCAGAAAACCATCCAGAAGAACCTCTGAAGACAGAGAATTAAATCCCACCGGAATTAGATACACAACCTAATACTTAAACAATTTTTTTCTTTAACCCATTGTAGGAAAACGTATCCATGAAGGAGGGTTCAAAAATTTTAGTTTCAGAGCTGCCGATAGATGGCACGTGGATTCACAAATGCTCTTCCGGACGGTGCAAAGCGCACTTTTTTTTTCTGTGGCGCGGTCTACAGGCTGAGGACACAGCGAATATTTACCGTGCTGTGAAGCAGCACTTCAAGATATGGGCGCAGTTGGAATAAGAAACTAAGGGAATGATCTCACAAAGTTTGTACTTGAAGTTCAGGACAATCGGGAACATCTTATATGTACAATATGTTTTTAAACTGCATGTAGAAATTTAAACCTCGCCTTTTATGAGATAGTATAAACAAAAAATCCTTTTAGCAAAAGGTTGGGAAAATTTATCGAGTATTTTTTAATTGAAATTGAAGTTAGCAAAACAGCGCCGGGAGTCCGGGGAATTTCACGTACCTGCGTGCATAACAAGTTGCATATCACGAAGGCGAATGGAACTGGCACGCCACGTGGAGGACGCCTACGCAAAGGACATCATAAATTCGACGTACGTGTGCGCCGCTAGTGGTTGCTCGTTAGTACACGTGTGTCAAGCTGCATGGACAATGGTAGATCAGCAACTGAGTAGTAAAGGCTGCCAGAAGTGATTGTATTTTACTTCCAACAACACACAAACAGCAGTATTGGCGATGTAGGGTCTGCATGGTGGCCTATGCACAGGCGGTCGCCAATTCCGTTCGCCGTTCGCAAGGTATCGCACTGACTTTCGCGTAGAATGAACCCGGAAAATTACTCGGGAACGACCACCTCCGTTACATCTGATCGGGATCGAGCCTCGGACCTCACGAGCGTGAGGCGCGTGACTGAGAAGCGCAGGGTATCGCAGCTAGCATAAACTAAAGATGAGGTAGGCCGATTTCTCGTCGTCTGCACATATACCTACCCCACGCCAACACAAGTGTCAAAGTCACATGGTCAGCGGTGATAGACGCTTTTGCTTATACATTAATTTTACATATGACACTCTCTTGTGTATGAGCAAAATACTTCGGCTAATCGAAATTTAATCTAATAGCAATTGGTTAGATGAAGTAAATAAACATCTAAAGTGCTTCTTTACATCAAAAGTGATCTAACCTCAAGTGTTATCGTTTGTGGCAGTCGTACGGGCAGGAAAGCAGTCCGCTGTTGGTACACGGAGAGTGAATACTGGGCAGCTCGGGTGCGCACTCAACCCAGTTTTCACTCCACAGTAGCTTAAGTCTATTCATGGTATCTTCACACTTTTAGAATTAAACCTTTTAAAAACCATCCATGTATGACGTATTTAGTAATTTCCTAAATATGTTATAAATCACAAAGGTTTTATTCTTGTGTCAACTTAAAAGGACCTTATTTATGGTGAATTTATAAATTGTAATCTTTCATTTATAACCAGTACGAATAAAACCAGTGTGAAAATATGTGTTTTGGTAATGCCTACTAAGAAATTTGTATTTCTCATGTTAAATAATATTGAACTGAGTACGCACGAATTAGGTGCGTTGTCCTTTTCTAGACTCGGGCAAGGTTTATTGTACTCGGGTTAGGAATAAAACATGATTTCTTATGGTAAAGTTTGTTACAGGGAAAATTTCCGCCGCTAGTTGGGTAATGTTCAAAAAGGTAACTTTTAATTAAAATTTTAAGCTACGCGAGTGATAAAAGAGAAAGATTTTACTTAGTTAAAAAGTTATTTTTATCTTTTATTTATGATTATTACAATTATCCTTTTTTTAACGTAGAAAATAGAGAAAATGTGGTACATTACTGACACTAGCGCTTACCTAGTGGCGGAAATTTTTCGTTGCCTTTAACACTAATTTTTTCAACCTGTATGTACTAGAAGTAACCTTAAAGGGATAAGATTTGTTTGCATGGGGCGGAGGAACATCCTGAAAGTAAAACTTGAGCTGGGCTTCAGAAAAGTAGGAAGTAGCCGTGAACGGACTATAGCGATGCAAGGGGCGGAGGTGGGCAGAAGCGAGATTCGCGGGAGTACTTTGGGTAATGGGCAGGCAGGGGTCGGGGACGCAAATGCGCGAAGCGGTAATCGCCTCGGCGGCGACAAAAGACGCGCGAGAAAACAGGACGAGCACAATGGGCGCGGCGAGGTGGGCATCAGGGGCGTGACCCGGATACCGAAAGGTCGTCGCGCTAAAGGGGATGGCGCTCCCCCTTCCCAGCGGAGGGTTGGAATGCATTATTACTTCGGGCGTATAGGCTGTTCGCGACAAAGTGAAAAAGTAAACACTTTTATACTCGACTTCTAAAAAAATGCTGTCCTTTAACACGGCACCACGTGCACACTGCCGTGCAGATTCCCAATTAAAGGGCACGCCTGCTATAAGGGCTACAATGGCACGCGCTTAAAGTGCACCATCACCGCTACGCGCAGGGCTCTGAACTGGCAGTGTAGTATCCTCGCCGTGCTGCGTCTACCTACGGGACTTAATTGGTGGGGGGAAAGTCTTTGGCAAGTTTCTGTGCATGTCACTCGAGTATTTTTGTGTATGTAACGTATATATTTTCAGATACAGAGCTTTTAACAAGAAGTTATTGATATAAATCATGAGCCCACTTTCCTCATCAAGGCTGCAATTAATTTTTAAATAATTACTTAAAAGCTGAGTTGGTAGGTAGGATTTGTCTCATTGACAAGTCCTACCTACTGTTCAGTGGTTCTCATTTTGCTATAACATAACCTCAACACGAGCGGCAGCATTTGCACACTAAATCTACTGTGCGCTGCCGCGTTCACCTATGTATAACACAGCAGCACTGAACAGTCCGTGACCTTGAGATAACCCTTATCGTATCTCTTGTTTACTTTCCGCTACAACTGCATTGCTTCTCTCGCATGTTATCTATGGAATTATCTTATCAGTTGCATCATCCGTGTAAGAGTGGTGTTACTCTCATTCACTGTTGAGATTACGCTCAGAAGAGAGGTAAGTATGCATACAACTTATCACCCTGCACCAAACGCATTCAACAGTAGTGAGACAATTACAAATACACACGTGCCTTACCAGGGACGCCAAAACAAAAAACCTCGTATCATTAGCTAGTGTACAATTAACTGCAATACGAAGGTCGGATTCAGAGCATCAACTTCGGATTTAATCAATCTAATGTTTAGAATTATAGGGTTTACCAACTTAAAATATTTACTGGGTCATCATTTTGAAAATAAGTGACTGAGCCACTTAAAACATGTACATGTCCTACCCACTACTCTTGTGAAGAATTTTGGTTGAAATCGTTTAATTGGTTTCTTAGATATGGCATAAAAAACTTTATTTTCTTATTTGGTGATATGGTACAAAATTTAAAAAAAAATGTTTTGTTTACAGGGCTTGTAACGTATACTATCAACATACTAACATTGGATGAATTTTCTTAAATTGTTTATTGAACGTGGCAAAATTATTTAAATTATTTATGAATTCGCCATTTTGAACATAGTTGTCTGACCCATTTTAATCAATCACATTTACATGGCCATCTGAAATATTTATGGTGTGCACAAGTTGGTGGAAATTACTTTAACTGTTCCATAAATATGGCAATATGTTCAATTTTTCAACTGACACTGTTTTGCAGATACACTGGAAAAATTGGATCCCTGTGTGCATAATTTATGCATCTAATTAATACTGTTATTGTAAAAGATGTGTTGAATTTTATTGATTTGTTTCATAGATACAAACAAACTAAACTACATTATATAATTAACACCATAAAAAAAGGACTGCCGCACTTGAAACATGTCAGTTTACATATAATGTAGCACTACTTGGGGGTATCATTTCGTGGGACTCGGTTGATTGGTCCTCAAATATGACATAAAACTCCCATATTTTTCATGTGACGATCTTCATAAATGAAGGACAAAAACGTAATGCATTAGTGTTCTATGAGTGTATACTGCCAGTATACAAAGATAAGTTAAAATCGATTACATATTTTCGTTGATATAGAACACTAAGCTAAAATGTTTTATAGCTGCCATTCTGAAAATAAGTTTCTTTAAAACTTTAAAAATACAAATAATTTATGTGGCGTACCACACTATAACTACTTCGCCAAATTTGGTAAAATTATTTCCAAAAAGGCTGCCATATAGCTATTTAATCTTAGAATGATCTACCGTTGAAAACATGTAATCATTTCCAACTTAAATCTGTATGCTGGCAGTAGATATTACAACTGTCAACTGTATCTAAACGAAGCATCTTTTGTCCTCCATTTTGTAAGATAGCATCACACGAATTAATAAAGTCTTTGTGTCCGGGATCTTGTTAGACGATGAGGTTGAAGCTAGCAGGAATGAAAGGGCGGAGAAAATGGGAGATCCCCGAGGAAACCCGCCGACCAACTTCATCGATTCCCACATGCGAAAAACCGTGGAGCGACTACCGCTGGAAGTCGAACCTGATTCACCTTGGTGGAAGGCGAGTAGTATAACCATTTTACTCCCTCGGTGCAATGAAGTTTTGTATTTTATGATATATTCACATTAGAGTATTTATAGGCATGTTAATATAAGATTAAAGTTCTTAACAATATCAATTTTTCACTGCTGGTAAGTAGAAGAAAAATATTCTTTCTGGCGTAACTTGCTCCTAGCGCCCGAACCGCGGCGCATTGGCGGCCATCTTAAATGATATCACGCCGAAACCTCATGCTGTCATTTCTAGCTAATGGCAACCATCTTGGATGACGTCACGCCGAAACCTCATGTCATTCCTCACAAATGGCGGCCATCTTGTTTTTTACTTCAGAATTTCCCTTTTCCCTATTCCCAACCTCCTGCTATATCATTCCACTTGGTTTTTTCCTGCTCTATAATTCCACTTGGTTTTTTCATGCTCTGTAATTCCACCTTGTTTTTTACAGCTCTATCATTCCACTTGGTTTTATCGTGCTCTGTCATTCCATCTAGGTTTTCTCATGCTCTATCATTCCTTCTAGTATCTCTCCCACCCCTTCTCTCTCTCTCTCTGTTGCATCCTATCATTCCTTCTTGACTCTCTCCCGCCCCTTTCCACTCTCTCTTGCCTTCTACATCCTTCATTTTGGACATTCCCTCGTCGCCATCACTGCCACCAGTGTGTGCTGATCTCTAGTTCTACGATTCACGGATAGGAGCGCTGGTATCGGTGCGGCCATCCTGTGTTGGTAATCACGTCGCCCGCAGAGGTGCGCTGGCATGGGAGAGTTTAGTTCTATCAACGGCCTCTCGGAGGGCTGGAATTTTTTTTTAGTTGCTTGTTTTGGAACTCAAAAAATGCTGGAAACGCGCGGGAGTGTTCCGGCACTCCTTGGGTCGGCAGTCGAGCGTCCTGACCACAAGACTATGGCGACATATAGGAAAGAAGGGTATTTAATGTCGAATACATTCATATCCCACCCCGTCACTCGAAAAAAAAATTTGGGCAGACCGCGAGTTTATATAAAATCTATATGACCATTAGAATATATATAAATTAATATAAAGTATCAATACACATCAATTCGTAAATATGTAAAAAAAAAAAAACACCATAGAAAAATTATGCTGCACGCATTACATACATGCTTTGTGAGCGCACACGTGCGAAACATTTGTGTAATAATTAGCTGTAGGATTAAAAACTAATTACTAGAGATGCAGCGAATTGTCATTTGGCGNATGACCATTAGAATATATATAAATTAATATAAAGTATCAATACACATCAATTCGTAAATATGTAAAAAAAAAAAAACCATAGAAAAATTATGCTGCACGCATTACATACATGCTTTGTGAGCGCACACGTGCGAAACATTTCTGTAATAATTAGCTGTAGGATTAAAAACGAATTACTAGAGATGCAGCGAATTGTCATTTGGCGGAATACCGAATACCGAATACCGAATACCGAATACCGAATACCGAATACCGAATACCGAATACCGAATACCGAATACCGAATACCGAATACCGAATACCGAATACCGAATACCGAATACCGAATACCGAATACCGAATACCGAATACCGAATACCGAATACCGAATACCGAATACCGAATACCGAATACCGAATACCGAATACCGAATACCGAATACCGAATACCGAATACCGAATACCGAATACCGAATATTTGGCCACGCTCTCGGCCGAAGCGCTGAATATTCGGCGAAAGAAGTGTGCATTTCGTGCGTAACAGGTTACGACCTGTCTCATTGCGGTGCGTGCGTGGGTGACGGACGGGGCGGCAGTATTTGGTTCATTTGCGAGTAGATCGTGTCACGACACGCAATTTAATTATAAATTACATTATTCTAATCGCACGTTGCGTTATTAATAATTATTATCAAAAATATAGTTTTTTATATCCACGAACATTTCATAATGGTACCAGTAATTAATAAAAAAGTCGCCTTTTTGGGAATAATATGAGATTTCTAATGACGGTAATAAGGTGGCTGTGTGTTTGTTATATAACAACAAGATCTCGCCTGGTGAAGAAGGAAAGAAAGCAAGTAAGTAAAAACTTAATAAAACATCATTTTAATCAAATTTAGCGCTAACATAAACTAGCAGGGTTAGGTATGCATGCATGCAGGTATAGAAGTGCGTACGTGTGTGTTTTTATCTAAGTGTTCATCCACAACAGGTGCCGAATTCTGATTGGTAGGGGAACCCGGGGCACAACGGGGTACCGGGGCAGATCGAATTTCGAAGTTTTCCGGTGTCAAGGAGGTGCTGCCAGCGAGCGGCGATAAGTANAACGGGGTACCGGGGCAGATCGAATTTCGAAGTTTTCCGGTGTCAAGGAGGTGCTGCCAGCGAGCGGCGATAAGTATAACTAGACCAACATGTTGCTGCTCACCTACGGCAGCCATGTTAGTTTTCTCGAGCGACGGTGCATGAAGTTTTCGTTGTGTGATTTTTCGCTCCTCTATTGGAACTTATGATGATTTGTAACCAAGGTAATGTATACATACTTGTTTACACTACAACTATATTTAGTAGATGCTTGACGTTTAATTGTCTTTAGTTTCGTGTAGTTAAACGTTTGTTTCCGTATCTTTCTCGAGTGACCTCACCTCCTTAACCTAAATCGTGTCTCTGTGGCGGAAAGGGTGGGGTGGAATGGGGAAGTACCCCATTCTGCCCCACAATGTTTTTAACTAAGATATAGTTTTTAGTACGCCCCTAATTTTTTTTTCTTTCATTTTCAGATGGTTACAGACTATAAGAAAAAAACAAATAAACGCCGATTTTCTCCCAGCAAACACAACTGACATCGGGCTTGGTAGGCCTTCAAGTGAAGAGGTGATCATATCTGGAGCTGAACAATTGTAATTGCCTTTGCCTAGCACACCAGTTAAAAAAGANGGAATGGGGAAGTACCCCATTCTGCCCCACAATGTTTTTAACTAAGATATAGTTTTTAGTACGCCCCTAATTTTTTCTTTCTTTCATTTTCAGATGGTTACAGACTATAAGAAAAAAACAAATAAACGCCGATTTTCTCCCAGCAAACACAACTGACATCGGGCTTGGTAGGCTTTCAAGTGAAGAGGTGATCATATCTGGAGCTGAACAATTGTAATTGCCTTTGCCTAGCACACCAGTTAAAAAAGACATTCCTATCAGGTTGGATGATAAAGCTGGCAATATTTCAGCCAACTCTAATGATGACACGCTGACTAAGAAGGTTCGATTTAATGAGGCTAATTATGCCACTCCTGGGTGCTCTTGGATGACAACTGACAACAGGGCCTCTTCATTTCATGTTTCACTTGAAATTCTAATGCCTATCCCAAAAGTTAAAGAAAGTTCTAAAAGGACGAATCGGAAGAGGGGGAAGACTGTTGTCTTAACAGATTCCCCATACAAAAAAGAGTTAGAAGCCGCTATTGAGGAAAAAGAGGAAAATAAATTTGCCAAAGAAGAAAGAGCAATGATACAACTATTGAAGAAAGAGAATAAAATTAAGAATGGAAAAAATAAAGGAAATTGCCTGAAGATAAATGGAAGAATGAAGAAGCTGAAGAGAGATCCCAAAACTAACGAGAGTGATTCTGAGGATTGTTCTGACTGTGAATGTTTATATTGCGGTGAATTTTACTCAAAGTCAGTTGAAGGTTGGGTCGCTTGTTCCATGTGCAAAAAATGGGCACACAATTCCTGTGCGGATATTAATAGCGAAGATGATGAGGCTGTTCTAGTGTGTGAATTTTGTGAATAGGCTTAAGAAAAGGACACAATCAATGAAAACTGTAGTTAAACCTTTATAGTCACTTAAAAGTAAATAAATATAGAGCAAACTTATTATTTCTGCGCTTCCACTAGTTTTATATGTTTTTATAATTACTTGTCATTACCACCCCATTCTGCCCCATGTCCGGGGCAGAACGGGGCACATTGCATCATTTTTTTTATAATAAAATATAGTTTTTTGTGTTTTCTACAATATTATTGAATTTTTGTGATTATTACATTATAATGTGCTCATAGAAAAATTTGCAGCTCTCTTAATTAATCCTTTTCTATTTTTAAAACATATTTTCAACTTGGTGCCCCTTTCTGCCCCGGGTTCCCCTATCTGTCATTTGTCAAATTTTTTATTCCGGATTTTTCAAGTGGTTTTTCTTTACCTTTAGCTAATGTCAATCAACTAGTTTATGAGTACGGGCTTGGGATCGAACCTGGGCTTTCCATATTGTAAATCCGGCTTTAACTAACTAAGTAATCACCTTTTTAAAAGTTTTTATCGTATCATGTAATATGTGAGCGAAGTTAGTTTAATTATTGTATTAGTTTTTTTTTTTTGCTTGCAGCTACAACTTTCCTGAAAAACCATCTTAAAAGCAAACATGCTGAGCAGTACGCGACTTTAACTGCTGCTCCCTTGGCAAGTTGAAGTAAAAATGACGGTACTCTTGCATCTGCCGATTCCAAGATACTAGTAGTATCAGGTACGTCACAAAAAAAACAGTTAACTATAAAGGAAACAACTGAAAGGAAAATGTTGTGGGATATAAATGACCCTAAATCAATAAAATATTATTATTTAATCGGTGAAATGATTGCCATAGACAATGAACCGTTTTCACTTGTTCAACGAGTCGACTTTACAAGGCTTATGGAAAAGGTAGTGCCTCAATACAAAATGTCTATTCGCACTTATATGACAGAGAAAATTATTCCCGATATACATAACAGAATTTACTCAGAAATTGAAGCTAATATCTCGCGAGCAACAGCAGTATCAGTGACATATGATATGTGGACGTGTCAGAACAATAATGAGAGTTTCTTGAGTTTCACTGCACATTGGTTATCTCCAGAGTTTATTCTTGAACATGGCGTTTTAGCGATGAAGCCATTTGCTGACTCACATACTGGTGACAATATCGCAAAAGAGTTCAATGTCATTGCAGAAAAATGGAACATTCCTCAGAGCAAGATCCGTTTACTTGTCCACGACAGCCAATATGATAAAAGGCGTACGAGTCGCAGAATATGATTATGCCAAGTGTTTTATTCATTCACTGCAACGAGCTGTCGAGGAATCGCTGAAGTCCCAAGTGGAGGTAGTAGAGATGGTAGCTGCTGCGAGACGAATTGTTACCCATTTTAACCACTCTGGCATAGCACAACAAAAGCTGAAATCAATTCGTCAAGAACTTGACTTGCCAAACCACCAACTAGTACAAGATGTTATCACATGCTCGAATTCTACTTATTATTTAATGGAGTGATTACTAGAACATAAACGAGCTGTCTCTTTGTGCAAAACAGATCACAACTCTTTGAACAATTTCACACAGTCGCAGTGGGAGTTAATGGAGCGATACATCAAACTCCTCAAACCATTCGAAGAGATAACTAAAATAACCAGCTCAGATCTTTGCTGCATCTCTGAAGTGATTCCACATGTTGTCACGTTGTTAAAGTACCTGGGAAAGGAAGAGACTGCAGATAGAACACCAAATTTATTGAGAATGAGATCTTCATTAAGATCTGAGCTTGAAAAACGGGTTGACTTTGATGAGAATGACAAATACTTGGTTGCCACTTTTCTTGACCCGCGATTCAAAAATAGTTTTCTGGGAATAGTTCAAACGGAAACAGCAAGACAAAAAATTAATTTAGAAGCTCTGAAAATTAGTTGCGATGAACCTACTGCCGATGATGATTCTTATCCACCTAGTAAGAAAAGAAATACCAATGAAAATGATACAACCATTGAAATACACGACAGTTTCTGGAACTGTTTTGAGGAAGTCGCTACAGACAATATGCAAACTAAGGTTACGGAGAAAAGAGCTATTGCAAATGAGATCGATTTTTATTTGAAAACTGTTCGCCTAGATCGGACGGCAGACCCATACAAGTGGTGATCAGTAAAAACAAAACAGTATCCAAGCCTAACAAAGTTCGCTAAGATGTATCTTTCGTCTCCTGGCAGTAGTGTATATAGGGAGAAGCTATTTTCAGAAGCAAGTATTATCTATGAGGAAAAGTGCAATCGTTTGCTACCAAAAAATACTGAAAAACTTGTTTTTATTCATCATAACTTGCCACTGATAGATTTTAATTATTAAATCTGTAATAATTTCGTATTGAATTAAATACATTTTTTAGTAATGTGCGTTTTTTTTACATGGTTAGGTATTAGGTATTCGGCTGAATAGGCAGTATTCGGCCGAATACCGAATGCAAAAGAAATTGCCGAATAAGCCGAATACCGAATAGTAACCGAATATTCGTTGCATCACTACTAATTACAATCCCATTTTATTCTTCGACGCGGCTGCTGAACGATGATGATTTCCGCTGTTCACTGCCGCCTCGCCCTCACACTTTACCGTCCACATGGCATAACGAAGTGCACGGCTCCCCGGGCTTGGGACCGAGGGCAGTAAACTACGCCAGCAAAAACCACACCGTTAAATTTTATGAACGCAAACATTTGCATGTTTGCATAAAAAACCAACAGTGTTGTTGCAAGCAACAGGCGGTTAACGAGATGCTGTAAAATAAAACTTCCCACCTAAAAACAAACAAAACCAAGCGGACACAGGAACGCACAGAAAGACGACATCAAAAGAAGATGTGTCTAGTAGATAGTCAGATGAAGAGAGAGAGTTTGAGGACAGCGTAAATTGAGCAGAAAGCAAATGCGATACGACCACCAGTTACTGCAGTGTATGCATGCGATACGAATATAATTTCGCACCACAACACCCACTAGGATAAGCATTGAGTCCCCTGGTGTGAGGTTTGAAACAGTAGGTCACATCGGATAAAATCAAACATCAGGTCCCACACATGTCATATCGGTGACACATCTGACAGGATAATAAATACCTCCTGAATGGGCTATAGTGTGCCGCCAGCCATCAGCAACAACACACCTGGATAGGTGATGATGACGACGCCTTGCACGAACTACCTTGTTATGTTGGAAAAAAGCAAGCATTATACACATAGGCAGCTTGACATAATCTCCAATCTGCATATCCGATAATATCGAAGAAAACCAAAGAACAGGATCTCCACAGAGCATATCAGTGACACGCCTGACAAGAAAAATTAACACATCTTGCATGAGCTACAGTGTGCCACCAGTCATCATCAGCAACACACTTGACAAGGTAATAAATACCTCTTGCACGGGCAACAGTGTGCTGCTGGAACAACTCAAAAAAGCAATGATGCCCAACTGCTCGTCTTGGCCAAACAATTGTGTGGAGGAGGAGGGTGAGAGTGGAAGCAATGTCATCATAGTAATGAATACTCATAATTCAGTCAATATATCCATATGGTATAGTATATATCCCATCATCCAGTATGCATCTCTTATCGTCCTTCCATGACAGAACCAACTTATTGATGCATTCACTTTAGAGAACAAGATCATGTTGGTGAGAGCGAATGGTATGTACATTGACCCACATCATGCACTGCTGGTGCAGTACATGCTTATAATCTTCAAAGAGAATCTTGTTTTTAGCAACACATTTCTGCACTCCCTTGGCCCTCTTAACTATTTTGCCCATACACATGTAGCAATTCAATTTCGCCCGAAGCCCGACAAATTCAGTCATAATGGCTCCTCCACACTCATCCTTAAACTTCCCCAACACTTTGGCATTGGTTGGGGAGTAGCAGGGATGATCGACAGGGTAGCAGGACATGTCGAATTCAGTGCTGAACGCATGATTAGTAGCCAGGTCCTTTTAAAATCGTCAGTGTGGAAAGAATAGACAAAGATATCGGTGTCCATGCACACCAATACACATCGATCACCATGCCGTCGTCTCACCACCTCGTAGTGGAAGAGATACATTACTGTTTTGAAGAGGTCAAGGATGGAGAACCCAGCATAAATATGTTTATCTAATAAAATAGTCTCCTTCTCTAATCGAATCAGGGCAACCTTCTCATCGTAAATGATTTTGTCTTTGTACACTGGTTTCACTACGAGTTTCCTTAGCCTTGTCTAACTGCATACCAGTTTCATTCTTTGAGGCTTCCTTTTGTTTTCCATCAGCTTGCCAAACACAGAGTTGTTGGCAAGCTTGAAGAAACTATGTTCGAAATCGTTCCTGGCAGATTTCCTCTTCTCTGTATTCAGATCAATGTAGGCTTTCAACCATGGCGACTGCACGAATTCGAGGAAACGATGAATCTTCGTCACCTGGAGGTCATGGGATAACGCTTGCTTCAGTCTCCTGTAATGTATAATGTAATGTTCCTTATCCTCGAGAGTTTTAATTAACTTATTTTGCTTCGAGACTGGTGGACACTGTTTCATGGGGAGGAACGGCTGATCCCTGTGTTCGTGATGCAGGGCTGCAGGATATTCAATATCAAAATCTAGGATGTAGCTGATATCGCTGTCAGGTACGAAGATAATGTCGATGTTATGTTCACTCCACCTGAAATTGCATATCTGTAATGGCAGACACGTCGCCAATCCATAGATGTTGTTTTCATCTATGTAATGTAGGTGAATGTGTCTGGTTTGATGGTATCGTGCTCACCTTCCATTTACCTGTTTTTCGCAGCACAGTATCTTAGCATGTACTGCGAAACACCACCTCTGATGGCTGACTCAAGGAATTGGTATATGTCATAGTCCCCCAGCAGCTCAAGTTCCANAACGGCTGATCCCTGTGTTCGTGATGCAGGGCTGCAGGATATTCAATATCAAAATCTAGGATGTAGCTGATATCGCGGTCAGGTACGAAGATAATGTCGATGTTATGTTCACTCCACCTGAAATTGCATATCTGTAATGGCAGACACGTCGCCAATCCATAGATGTTGTTTTCATCTATGTAATGTAGGTGAATGTGTCTGGTTTTATGGTATCGTGCTCACCTTCCATTTACCTGTTTTTCGCAGCACAGTATCTTAGCATGCACTGCGAAACACCACCTCTGATGGCTGACTCAAGGAATTGGTATATGTCATAGTCCCCCAGCAGCTCAAGTTCCACCTTTGTCATACTAGCATGGCATCGAATGAGAACCCTGGAAGAAGCATATAGCTGACACAGTCAAGCTGATACGTTTCCAAACACAGGTGCCAGAAATTCTGAAAGATGTCAGTTAAAAGGAGGACTTCAACCTTTAAATATATTCGGCTGTACATCTCGAGCGACTCGCAATACCGCTTGTGCATGAGCATAGTCATCGTCGGAGATATTGCTGTTGGTGAAGTGGTTTGAGACGGCAGCTGTGGCTCTTCCAAAGGGGCAAGATCAGTAATGTGGTCGTACAGGTACACCCCCTTGTGTATAATCTCATTTGGGCTGAAAAATGTATTTCTACTTACAAACTTGTCCACAGGAAGGTTTTGAGCAAGTGAAGCAAGACTTCCAGCCATGAAGCTATATGTATCAACTTACTGAATAGTGAATCGGTCACTAAGCTGTTTGGAAAACATACTCATTTTCTCTCTGCTATGTGGGATAATAAATATTTCCTTTGTATCGTATGTCAGCTCTTTAAAAAAAATTATCATCGTAGGACAGATATTGAAGAAATACAACCGATTTCTTTGGTCAGTGATGTAGAATGTTGCACTGATTATATCCTGGTACAATGTATTGCCCTTAAAAATGGTCATGGTCTCTGACTTTGTAATTCACCTCTGTAAACGTAGTATTGCAATGCATACAGTCTCTTGCCTGGTAGTATATTGCCTGCTGGGTTGCTGTCAGTGGACTCATAGCTGTAGTAGGTTCATATACAGTATGTCCTTTACCTGTTTTACTATAGCCACTATTGTCTCTGTAAACATGAACGTATATTCTGATCCTGAGACTGTAGATCTGTCAGTCCCGATACTCGTGGACGATCATCATTGTATGTGAAGCAGCACTGCAGATATGAATATGGTCATGGCATGTCGTAACCTGAAAACGGACGAGACGGCACAAGTCTGTAACATATGTATAGTGTTTGTTTGCATCATCGGTCACAAGCAGCAGGTCGAAATGCTGGTATTGTTTCCAGTCCCTCATCTCCAAGGCANAGAAATTCTCAAAGATGTCAGTTAAAAGGAGGACTTCAACCTTTAAATATATTCGGCTGTACATCTCGAGCGACTCACAATACCGCTTGTGCATGAGCATAGTCATCGTCGGAGATATTGCTGTCGGTGAAGTGGTTTGAGACGGCAGCTGTGGCTCTTCCAAAGGGGCAAGATCAGTAATGTGGTCGTACAGGTACACCCCCTTGTGTATAACCAGTAGAATCTCATTTGGGCTGAAAAATGTATTTCTACTTACAAACTTGTCCACAGGAAGGTTTTGAGCAAGTGAAGCAAGACTTCCAGCCATGAAGCTATATGTATCAACTTACTGAATAGTGAATCGGTCACTAAGCTGTTTGGAAAACATACTCATTTTCTCTCTGCTATGTGGGATAATAAATATTTCCTTTGTATCGTATGTCAGCTCTTTAAAAAAAATTATCATCGTAGGACAGATATTGAAGAAATACAACCGATTTCTTTGGTCAGTGATGTAGAATGTTGCACTGATTATATCCTGGTACAATGTATTGCCCTTAAAAATGGTCATGGTCTCTGACTTTGTAATTCACCTCTGTAAACGTAGTATTGCAATGCATACAGTCTCTTGCCTGGTAGTATATTGCCTGCTGGGTTGCTGTCAGTGGACTCATAGCTGTAGTAGGTTCATATACAGTATGTCCTTTACCTGTTTTACTATAGCCACTATTGTCTCTGTAAACATGAACGTATATTCTGATCCTGAGACTGTAGATCTGTCAGTCCCGATACTCGTGGACGATCATCATTGTATGTGAAGCAGCACTGCAGATATGAATGTGGTCATGGCATGTCGTAACCTGAAAACGGACGAGACGGCACAAGTCTGTAACATATGTATAATGTTTGTTTGCATCATCGGTCACAAGCAGCAGGTCGAAATGCTGGTATTGTTTCCAGTCCCTCATCTCCAAGGCATATATGTTCATGGATGTACCAGGTTTGCATATCTCAAAAATGTTGATCTGTTTCAGCAGGGTCGGGAAGCCTAATTACATTTCTCCTCCAGTTCACGGTAGCGATGATTCACGTGCTGGGGGTACCCCCTTCCACAAATAGGACAAGAATTGCTGACTTGAAGCAATCATTATCATCACTATTCCTTGGGTTAATGACCGACTTCTTCGCCTTGATTATTCACCGGAAAATCTATACACTATGAAGCTCTCAATGTGTTTAATTTGCTAATGCGCAACTGGAGTCTGTTCACTGCAGTAAGCAACCATCCACTTCAGCCTCCCGACAGATCTTGCTTATGTTGGAGTCAACAGCTTCCTCAACGTCGGAGGTATTAAATAATGGTAAATTCGAAGGGTCTCTGTTCCATTTCATCGTCGTGAGGCTCGGGCTTCCCATACTCACAGCCCAACCAGAGATTTAACTTGATGGAACCATGGGCATCGACTTCTGCGATTGACTGGCTGATGAAGTTTCGTCGCATGGAGCCCAAATATGTACATACATCCTTCGCCGATGCACTAGTATTCACAGCAACATAGGTCCTTAAGTTGCCTCTAAAGGCCGTAGCTGCTACCAAAAACCCAATTTGTATTGATTTCTCTATCCGTGGGTGACTAGTGGGTTGTGAGCAGACCTTTGGTGTATTAGATGGTCCTGGCTGGGGAGCAGAAGATGCACCCACGCAAGCTCTTTTTGCTGGCAGTGGGGCAGACCCATTACATTTAGAGATGTGTGCACACAGATTGTAAGTGCAGGTAAACTGCCTCCCACATTTGTCATATTCCAAAGACGTGTGATCAGGATTCGCCCAGAAGCTGCATTCATGCCTTCGCGGATCTCCAGGATGGTTGAAATTGTCATTGCAGAACTTGCAGTGGGTAGAAGCATCCTCCTTGATTAGACCTGTACAGCTTGCAAGGTGTCTGGTAAGTTCGTCAGTGTGAGCAAACTACATCCCGCACCTATCGCACATATGCTGCGCAGACCTGAAAGGGTTAAGCCAGCAATTGCAATCATGATGCAGTCCATTTTTGCGGACTGTAAGCAACTGATCACCGTAACCATACTGCAGTGCAGGCGGCTGCATCGTAGGTGCGTTAGTCAGTGAAGGTGAAGAATAAATTGATGATGACTGCGAAGATGGTGGTGATGGTGCGAAAGAAGGGAAGATGGAAAGGAGGAACGACTGGACTCCATCTTGATCGAATAAGAAGAAGAAGTGACTGAGGAAACTAGATGGCGATGAAGTGTCTCGACTCGACTGTGTTGGACTTGTGGCACATGCGAGGACGGTGCGATGCAGGAACACCAGGAGGAAACCTAGAGAGAACATGCACAACCTCTAAGCTAGCCTGAATAAATACGTTATCACGCCTTGCAAATACCCTCATTGTCACACATTTCAAGTCACCACATAACACCTTGCAAGAGTGAGTCGTTTCGTTTTAATACCCACGAGGCATAGGTGGCAAAAAATAAATTCTAACAACCATACGACATTGATAGCAACGTGTGACGAGGTTGCGTGGGTAGGCCACATGTGAGAAAAGGCGAAGGCTGTGTGGGTATGCCGCATGTGAGAAATGTCATGTCATCATTAGGGTTATCTCGGGGTACTCCCAACTCCCCCACGCCAACACATTCCATCGTAGCTCAGCAGGCTTCTAACCCTCTGTGGGTAAAGGGGAGGAGCGCATGCAGCTGGCAGCGCGTGCCAGACACATTCACGAAGGTGACCTGTCTAGTAAAAAGAATATCGAATGTAAAATCACTTTCCATGTTATATACGTCACAGTAAATAAACCGTCTGCGAATAATGTAGTTTATTATCCAGGAAATGCGTAACGTATATAATTGTCATAAGATGCATTTAACTTAAAGGAGTGAAACTAAGTAATAAGAGGCAAGTACTTTACAGCAGTGGCTTGCACATATACTTTGGGTAGAGTGCGCGTGAAGTTAAGCTACACACACGGAAATCTTTATAGACAATGAAAGTGCATTTCCACATGTAAAAAAAATGCATGCCTTGCCAGGGACTAGGGAAGTGCTAATATATGTACATACACTGCAACGAACATGAAACTAAATTTCGAGAGGCATGTGTAGTATATTAACTCTGTCATGTAGGATACGCGACTGACTGCCTTCAGAGGGGGCGGGGCGCTCATGTGGGTGAAGTAAATGCGTGTACGCTTCTGGCTGGCTGGAGAGGCGTGTGTGTGTGTGTGCGAGTTCACGCCCCTCCGGCCGGGCCCCCCAACACCCCTCCTTTCATTTGACTGGTGTCTAAGGAGGGGAAGAATTTCTCCCGACACCCTCCCTAGGCAGTATGGCTACCATCCTGCAGGTCGCCGCGGCCATTACTACCTTGCGCGCAAACAAATAATTCTTTTAGCCACACATACGAACGTAAAGTGAACTTTCATGACTCCAATCGATCGTACAGGGATGCACAATCTTGTCTGAAGCAATATTTCGAAGTCGTGGCGTTTGATGTGACCATAAAAATTACATATGTAAAGTCGCAAATTAAATACACTTCAGTAATGGCAGTCGTATGTGTTTCTGACACCGTCTTATTTGCTGCCCAGATTTGGGGCCATAAACGATTATTTGTAGTCAACAACACAGCATGAGCTCAGTTTCCTCATAATTTAACGAAATTTTATTTATAACACGTGGAATTAAAAAAAAACATTTTGTAAGAAAACGTTATGGGCTGATTCCACTGTATAACATTGTCAATTATATTTCAATAGAATTATTTTCAAAAAATTTAAAATAAAATTGTTTTTGTCTATGCAGTATGTCTTCGTTTGTTACATACCTACTTATGCTAGTCTGACAAAAAGGTGTAAATAATTAATGTATTGTAAACAATAAGATACAACTCTAATGTTTGTGGAAGAAATGTAAATAAATAACTAACAAACTAGGAGTTTGTAATAGTACTTGCTGGGGCTGTAACATTTTTCGCTCTTATTTTGGGATAAGAATTTACGTAACGAAGCACTCAAAATCTTATTAACCTCGAATTTTTGTGCACACAAATGTGTTTACAACTTAAATAAAGATTGTATACGTTGCACAGTAAACATACTGAAATACCGTTAACAAATCTTCTGTGACGACTTTGGAAAGCACGAAATGGAATAACTGCTGGTAACGGTCAAGCAAGTTTAAAGAGCAGGGATGCCAACATAACGTACCAAACTACGATACCATGTTCCATAAAGTGATAACTGCTTACCATAGCATGTTCTTGATAGAATTAACTTGTGTAAGTAAAACCAGTATTATTGAAATAATAAATAATAATATTTTACAAGAAAATTAATTACATTTATAAATAAAGTCAGTTTATACGTTAATTCAATGCTGGTGTACACACAATCGTTAATTCTCAATAATAACTCTGTAGGCCCCATCTAGCGTTACCCCCTGGTCGCACGTATACGGCTACGTTTGTGTGCTGCTTGACGTACGACTTAACATAGGATCATACACCTGTTTGCACAACTATTTTCAAATTACTTCAATTATTTTTTTAAAATATATAAATTAAAAATTTTATTGCAAAATTTGCGCTGAATATATTTGCAGCAGTAAAGAACGTCAAAAACAAATTAGAATTTGACATAGTAATGAAATAGATTTCCGCAATACAGGTATTATTCATAGCGATTGTAAATCAATAGTTCGAAATCTTACTTACAGTTGTAAACAGACAAATTCTTAATTCATAAATTTTATGTGTAATATTAAGTAGGTTGTTCGACGAGATTTTTAACCTAGGAATTTGTAACGCGTATGAGAATGAATAGTGCAATTTAAACCAATGTCATTATGCATTTACGTTTTTATGTTTAAAACTAAAGTGCTTACGACTTCTTACGTCAGGGTTAGCCAGCGGTCGATACGACTTCTCGACTGTTGTCATCTGGCAACCCTGCTTCGGGTTGCTTTTCGGTACGATTGTGATCCACCTGGACGACAGAGTGTCCGTGGGAGAAGTTCACAAAACTGATACAGCTGGTGCACTCTGACTAACCTAATTTTTTAGACTGTATATTTTGTCTTAACAGAACGAATGTAATTATTTAATTGATTTATGTAATAAGTTGTTGAATTGGGGTTTATAACTCGCACCAAATACTGTAATACCTATTTTGATTGATAATACATCGTGACATACATATTGGTTACCGAGGAATGTTTACATTCTCTCCGCATAGAGTAGTCGTTAGCAGGGTGAGCGAGTGAGTGAATGAGTGACGAGATTTAGTGGTTCTTTACAGCCGAGTTAAGAAGTCCTTGGGCGGCCTGATAAACTCTACACAAGAGGAAATAATATTTCGGTCACGTTCCCAGCCGTTGCAGAATTAGGTTTTGTTGTTATTCCACATGAACCGTACAATTTTCCGGGATAAAAAGTATCCTAGGCTCTATTCCAGGACCGAACGTACCTACATACCAAATTTAATCAAAATATGTTCAGCCGTTTTGGACCTGAGTGGTAACAAACATACACAAACACACACACAGACGTTCGCATATATAATATTAATAGGATTATAATATTGGTAGGATAGAAGAAAGTTCAACCAAATATATAATTTTTTCACAATCAATTTGTTTGATCCTTTCTCAGCATCAATGTATATTTTTTTAAGTGTATGCAACTGGTATTTATTGTTTACATTTTAAATGTTGTTTGCTGCACGAAATGTTTTATTTGCCACATGTCACTTTATCATTTAGAAAAAAGTATTTTGTTTGGTCAAAATAAAAATTAATTTTCTTTGTGAAGTGTTTATAGGTGTATCTACACCTCAAAAAACACTATCTTAAACCTAAGCAGTATTTCTTATTTATAATTTTTTTGTTTGTTTCATAACACAACTGTCACATCCCATAAAATCAAAGAGTCTTAATTTAGTTGGGTTTAATTTTATGCAGAAAACTAAAACTAATACTCAAAAACCATTTCTGTTTATACTCACGATAATGCGGTAATGGAGCATAGGTACGTATTTGAAACATCCTTGATCTCGCCTTCGTTTGCTTAAACTTTATTTTTATAAAAAAAATTTAAAATTTCACTGTGAAAAACGTATGAAAAATACTTTTATTGATATTGCAGCATGAATGTGGCATACGTAAGTACAGACACTTTTTGTCGCAACGTATATCCTCATTTTTTTTCGTTAATCATAAACCGTAGTCACAAAACAATGACATCAACACTCTAAACCTGAAACAGTGAGAATTGAAACAAATCAGTGCAAATATGAAAAACGCTCGACTAACAATCAGTACCAGATAACTAATTAATGAAGTGACTAAATGTCACTGATTTATTTGTGATTAGATTACAACTGAATGTCAAGAATTTCACTACCATAAGTAACTTGTGCCCGGTTGGCTTGCTTGATTCGCCAATTGGCAGTAAGTAGACTATCAAAGAATGTTATTTCACTGATAGATATCACTGATTCGGGTTGAGAGTGTATTCAAAAGATTTGTAAGTATTGGATTGATGTTTAATTGAAGAGAAAAAAAAAAGTCCGTCGATTCATCGCTCAAATTATAGTTTGTCGTCAACGAACTCACAGCGGTAATATACGGGAGCCACTGCGTGAACGTTCACGAGCCAACCGGTGCAACAAGCGTGCATTTTATAATTAACTCAAGTTTTAATGAGCTCCCGCTTCTGGGAAACTGGGTTGCAAACGTGTCTGCGGTCCAGGGGCGCGGATTAAGCCTCGCACACAGCGAGTGATGCGAGGAGAGTCTGCCTACGCAGAGTGGAAGGCGAGGGAGGACTCGGTGGCTCGACGCAGACAATGACGCGCCCGAGCTTTGTGCCGTAGCCGGGCGACGCACTCGCATGACCGCTGATTCTTGCGTCTGCTGACGAGACGTTCTCATTTCCGTGCGAGCAGACTGAGCGCTGCGACGATACTGGCTGTGGTCTATTCGCTGTCACACATTTTGAAACGAACCTTTGAAAAATCACACCATGAATGACGTGTCTGGTTGTTTCCTAAATAAGCGTTTTATACTTGTGCCAACATAGAACTACCTTACTTCAGGTTAAATTCAAAATTTAATCATATCTATAAACTATAACATACCATTTTTAATTAACGTGAATTAAAACAGGGAGAAAATAGGTATGTTGGTAATACCCAGTAGAAAATAGTTTCTATCTAAAATGTTATTACACTGAGTGCGCACGAATGCGGTGCGTTGTCTTTTGGTGTAATTTTCTAGAGTTAGTTTAGCTTTGTTTGCATGAGGCGGAGGAATATCGTGGACGTAGAACTTTAGCAGGGCTTCAGAAAAGTTGGAAGTAACAGTGAATGGACTATATCACGCTACATCGATATGGCCGTGCATAGATTCACTGAAAGGGGAAGGGGGATTTAATTAAAAAAAACTGAAGCAGAGACACGCCTACTGTAGTCTAAAACTTTTCGTTATAAAGTATTGCAAATTTTTCTTGCCAACAATATTTGAGTACGTTTACCTAAAGTCTGCATTTATCGAAAATGTTATATCGATTATCCTCTACTTAGTGACTGAAAATGTATTAAATAACAGTGCCTGTAGACAATGTGGTAAAATTTTTAATGTTTAATTTATTAAGTCATAAAGTAATAATACCTCAGACATTTTAAAGCATTCACAGTAAGTTTGGGAAACGCATTTTTCAACAACTTTTACGCGCACGGAGAGACGAAGTACAGTACTAGGACTACAACATTTTTGAGTTAATATATTTTATTTTGAACTTTTAAAACATATAGAAATTCCATTAAATTATTTTTAACTCAATTTACCATATTAATAGTAGGCGGTACAGTTTGCAGTCAGTTGAATGCTTATGAAATCTACATTTGAAAAGATTACCTGCACATATTTTTACAGGCACACATAACTCACGATCCCACTTAAGTTGGCAACTATCTAGGATAAGTAGATAGGCCGACGTGTTTTTATTATGTATTACAGGCCGTTGTCTGAATTAATGAATATAAGAATTATTAACCTAAACTTCTTTGCGCTGTAACGTTGACGCCGTGGTGTAATGAATAGCACACCGGTTTCCGGAGGTAAACAGACGTGATTCGTTCCCACCTACCGGCAGGTGTCGAAGATTTTAGTTTCCTGGTCTCTGTTACTATTCGTCTGAGAGTATAGGTAATAATAAAATAAAAGAGTATTATAAATCCGAAATTTTTAAATATAATTTTATTGTACAATGCAGTTAATATTAATTCCTTTACTTGTATGGGATTTTCCCACACTATTGTCAGGCACTTTTCCATGCGATTAGGGAAGAGGTGATTTTACCTTTCATGCAAGGATAATTTACTTCCCTTGCATGTAAGAGAATTTTAGCTCAATTTTTTTTTTACAGTGGAGACCACCCTTGGTTTTGTGTGAAATTGTCTTGCTTTAGAAGTGTTCCTGATGGTATAATTTCTAAGCCAGGTTTTTTAGTTCGCTATGGTGAAGACATTAGAAGTCATACAGCAATTAATTATTTGTGCAAACAACACATTAGTAGATATGAAATGAGAGTTCTGATACAGCCCTGGAGCCATCCGTTCAACCGATTTGGAACTGAGTGGTAACAAACATACACACATACAGACTTTCGCATTTGTAATATTAGTACGATAAACAATTTTTCAGTCGAGGATCGAACCTTCTTCGTTCTATAGTACGAAGCGCTGCTATCAATCATTATCTCCCGTCCCGCGTATATGAAAGTCACAAACATAATGCATATATGAACATAAATGGTTTATGAATTAATACTCTGTACTGAGGCGAATAAAAATTCANACCTCGGCATACGCTAAATGCAGTCCTACTAATATAGAGACGGTTAATTTAAATGGTCTGACGACACTCACAGATTATTCAAGCCGCAGTAGCAGAACACTTCTGCTCTCCCCAGCATAGGTGAGACAACTGGTTTGTGGTAAGGAAGTCACTACCCGAGCGTTATTTTTACTCCCAGTATGTTCAATACATATTCCTTTGTCAATAGCATCAAGCAATAGTCACTGAGTAGATAAGTACACAGAAACGAAATGTGGTGGTTCCTTTGATGTGAATGAACCCATTCGCCGATTGGCTTTGCAAAGCTCTGTAATTATGCGTTTGCCATATTTTCTACCACGTGCTGCGAATGATTTCCTACTGGCTGGGCTGCCATCTGGTGAATAGGTTACCAGGCGCTGATTGGCGAATGGCGTTATGGCACGTTACTAGTCAGTGGCGCCATTTTTCTGACGTGTACAGCTATAGTTCGTTTTATACACGATTGCACTTTCAGATTTATAAAAGAATTTCGTACCACCACATATCGTACAGAACTTCTTTCTCCCATCGATAGGACGTCGTGAAAATGAGGACATGCTGTTGTAGAGGTCAGAAAATGTTATCGGCTATCGTAACATATGGAAAGCTTAAATCACTTTCAGCACTCGACAAAGATGTAGAGCTTGCACACCTGCCTAAAGAATTCCTTCTTGCATATGCAAGACATGAATTACAATCTGTATACAAATACCTACCTGCCTATCTGTCTGCCATGATTAGACTGTTTTCTAGGTAGTGCTACTATTACAGACACACCACATTCCAGGATCTAGTGTACGACACATCGGGAGAGAGCAGCAGCATAAATAAAAACAAGGCACCTCCAATGCTGAAAGATGAACGACTGTAAAGAAGATGAGTGGTCGAGTGGTCAACTTCGCAGACTAGAGAGCGATCGACCTGATTATAAAACATTTTACAATACAGCAGCCGTGCTGTTGTTTGCAGCACATAGCCAGCAGTCATCTACTAAGGCAACCCGAGACAGGGAATGCAAACTGGCATGTAGTGTGAATAATACACAAGCGAGCACAGTGTAAAAATAATTGTCACTTCGTCGTCGAGTGTGGTGGAAAGCATATCGTTAAGACTACATTCATATACCGCGATCGCGTACGCTGTTACAGTATGAAGGTGGAATATATGGTCGAAGACTTGCCATCTGTAACACTGACTGCATCGTCAACAGCAAGGGACCTTGGAGATTCGCTACATACATCACGGAAACAATGTCACTACTGCGGAAATACTTTTGGTAAAAGCTGTAATGCGCGCCTAAATGAAGGTAGCCATTGCATGTACAGCACTACATACAAGAATTACCACCGCGATAACTGCGATGTGCTGTTTGCCCGCAGTGATAACCTGTATATACATAGCAAGAAGTGCAAAGGCAATGTTTGTTGTTCATCAGGAAGTGAATGCAAGTTTTGTGGCAAGAAATTTACTTACAGCCGTAATGTCAGACGACATGAAGATAGTAACTGTCCATTCGCCATATCTTACAAGACTTACCCATGTGATAACTGTGGTGTGGTATATGCAAATGAGTGTAGCTTGAATGCTCACAGCAGGAATTGTTCTCCAAAAACTGACATAATTATTTTGGTCGAATGAAGAATAAGTTGAGCGTGTAACTATTATTATGCTTTTTTTACATGTCTGTAAAATAAAGTTAAAGTATAAAAATAACTTCTGTGTTAGTAGTTTATTTTTATCCCTGTTTATAATAAGCTGTTTGGGAGAAACGATTAAGACTTATCTGAGGCACATCTACATCGAAGATGTTATTCATTTTAGAATAAAATATACATTTTTTCTGATGGTCGTACGCAGTGCCTTGATAAGTACAAATATGTGTAAGCTGTGATGATATAAGAGCTTTAAATATATGTACGTACATTCTTAGTATAGACATTGGAGTGGATTTATATGAAAATTAGAATGACATATAGTAAAGAAATGTAAGAACTTTGTTGAAAAAATTTTTTCTGCAAATAAGTGTTATGTGATTAAAGGTGGAAAGACTCTATGAGAATGTTATATAAACTTTATAAATTATTGCGAGATACTTCAAATACAACTAAAAAAAATTACAACTAACCGCCTAGTCAGAGATGGTAAGTTTGTATATGTTGTATACAGGCAGCTGCTCGACCTCGGTAAAGTCTCAAATGTTATTCGTTCTCGGCAGGAGTCAGTTCGACAGTAGTCTGGGTGTATGAGTTCTTATCTGCTTGAAGGTGATGCAGGCCTCTGATGGTGTGAAATCGAGTAATGAGCATATGTCTATATGCAGGGATTATTCGATTATCCTAGCATTAGATGCTAAAAGAGTGTTGCTGTTGTGGCAAGACATTTTAGAGATAACTGAATGCATGTAAATGTACTCTTTACATGAATTCAGTTATCTCTAAAATGTCTTGCCACAACAGCAACACTCTTTTAGCATCTAATGCTAGGATAATCGAATAAGCCCTGCATATAGACATATGCTCAGTACACCATTTATTAGAAGCAATAATTTTCAATATGCATTACAAGATATGTAAAGCTTGTGCTATAATTCATATTGTATTGATGGTATGGTTGAAATGTTTTGGTAGGTATGGTGGGTGGTAGGTCGTTAGTATTATTGGTAGAAACTGTCTCATAATACGGTCGTGTGTGTGTTTTTTTTTTGTATGATTTTTTTCAAATGATATGATGGTATGGTTTACAAGTATTTGGTTAAAAAAAAAAATTTTCGCTGGAACGTCTGGTTGGTTTGTTCTAATAGTATGTCAGATTAAATTATACATTTGTATGGTCTGTTAGTATTGTTAGTCGGAATGATTGGTTGAAATTATTTGTTCGATGGTTGATATGACTTGCCAGTATGGTTTGTTTGTTGGTTTACTGGTATTGCACGAAGATAAGTGTTTTGCAAATGACTGGTGTGATGTGGTCGGCAAGTATTGATGTTTAGAATGTTTTCGGCTGGAACATTTGATTATCTGGTCTGGTGGTATGACCTATTAATATGGCATTTTCAAAACACAGCACAATTTCTGTAATTTATAAATTAATATTTATAATAGTAGAATGGTTAACTGACTGAAACTGCAATAGCATCGAAGGTGATACTTCACTCAGTGAGAATTGAGTCAAAGGCAGAGAAAACAGTGAAGACTGAGCGAATGATAATCAGTGCCATATAACTATGTAATACGGTAACTGAATTTTACTGATTTGTTTGTGATTCCCACTGAATGTCAAGAATTCCACTGTCATAAGTCGCTTGTCCTCAGTTCATTTGCTTGATTTGCCAGTCGGCAGTAGCTTATCAACTGACTTTCGGTGAATGTTATTTCGCTGATTGACATCACTGTATCGGGTTTAGTGCAAACCGACTCACCAAATGCTAGAAACACAGTCGTAGTGGACTCGTACTGACAGCACTGTCGTGTTGGATATCACATCTCTAATCCATACACAACATCTACTGAGTAAATGTATTACTTCTTATAAACTGTAGGGAATGCAATTTAAATTTAGTTATACATTATTGTTTTTCAAACATCTGTTAAAACGCGAATATAATCTTAGACTATGTGCCTGGTCTATATTACTTAATGCTTAATTGATAATTTGACAAAATCGCTGATGTTATGATGCAAGGTCGTTATTAAACAAAATCTAATTACACATTTGGTTATGTGGGGTTTATTTCCCTTGACTATTACATTTAAATAACATGATTCCAAATGAAAGCGGCAAGATAATTTCTGCAAATTTATCAGGTTAAGTAAGGGTTTACAATTTTAGATAGTGGTACATTATTTGATGATAATTCACAAATAAGTTAAAACTGAAATATTTAAGTATGATGGGGAAAATAAAACATGGGACTGGGGGGAATCTACACTGATAGTTTAGTTTAATCATGATTAAGTTTCTTTTATGCTGCTAAAACCTTTTAACACATGACAGTGAAATTTTTAACATACTTAAAAAATTATAATCTCTAAACGGGAAAGGTTGCTTAGTTTACAGTTGCATTTAAATGTACTAAATATTTATTATTTTTATGTCTCCAGTGCTTTGGTATGATTGTCAGGAAGTTCTTATAAAGAGTTTATTTTTCATTTAAATGTGTTCAAAAATTAGCACAATTTTGGAGGAAAGGTAATGAAATGTTTAAAATTTGACGTGACAGTGAATTGGTCTATTCAGAGATTTGAATTTTTAAATCGAACCGTCTTGCCGAATGTTGGTTTCCTTACTAAATATCGACTCTCTGTATTTGGTTACACATTTTATAGTCAAACGATTTATTATTATGTGAGTGAGTCTTTTAGAGTTGTAACTTGTCAAAGCTTCCGGGCCGTCTCTCGCTTTCGATATTCCTAGAAATTTGCAGCTTTATACGTTGGCAATCAACTGGGGAAGGTCAAGCAACTTTCATGGACAATTTTAGTACGCTTGGCCTCATAAAGGCCCTCGTGGGGTATAGTCTCTTCACGGTAAAGTGAGCACTTTTGAGTGCATAGTTTATTTTTCCTTTGAGCCACATTTTATCCTTTAACTACCTTTTTGAATAAATATTTCCATGTTAGTAATAAACACAGTGTGTATATTCCACCGCACTCAAAGTTAACTTGTACGGCTAAAATAAAATATATTTATTTACTTTTATTCCAAATGAGAGGGCTTTCAGAAAGTGCTCACTTCACCGTGAATGGCCTATACCAAACAGGCTGTGTCGACTGTCCGATTCAAAATTAACTGCAGCGCCTGACCTGACTTTGCGACGGGAGAAAGGGGGAAGGGGCCATCCATGATATTTTTTTCAAGTATTAATTGTTTAGTATAAAAAATATTTAACATTTCACTTTTATTTTTCCGTCTTTATTTTTAAAATGTTTAATAGAAAATATGCCACTTGGGACCTGGAAGCAAGACAATGAATTATTTTCATCTTAGTACCCACACATGTTTCTAAGTATAATCGTATGTGGGCGAAATGTCATGCTAGACGCAAACACATTATTTAATTATCAACTAGTTTCAAAAGTAAAAAATAAAGGTTTTATGCCTGCAGCTGAGTCAGTGCAGCGATGCAAAACTTAGAAAATTTAATATTATAATTATTTTTTAATTAATATAAATATGATCTGAATAAATCAACAATTACCATGCTTAGAGGATTTATGCTGCAGTAATAGGATATGCCTTTACTATTAAACGCGATAATTCTGCTGCAAGTAACAATTTGTATTTTGATACAGTGACTATAAATACCTAAATACAAAAACATTTTCCAGGCGAGTAGTAGGATTTGAGGAAGTTTGGCGCATCGATTTTCCAACCAAATTTTTCTTTTTCCCCTCAACATCTCCCGTTTTTTCCCTAAAAAAAAAAAAAGCACCGATCCCCCTGCTGCAAAAACGATCCCCCAAAAAGCAATTTTCGATCCATCGGACGGATTTGCGGGGATAGTTTTCGAGGACAGAGCAGTGATGATAATATTGGTTTTATAGGCATAGGGTATGCCAAATCGATACAAGAGGTCCAGGGTCCAGAGTCATACCTAACCATCAACCATCTTGGTTCTGTCAGCCATCTTGTCCGCCATATTGGATACAGGTGACCCTGACATTTGACTTTGACCCTAGTGACTTTTGACATTAATCCCAAAAATTCCTAAAAATAAAAAAAAATTTCCCAAATATTTTTAAAAATTATTATAAAATTCATTTTAATAAAATTACAAATAAAAAAATTTTGATGTTCGGGCTTAGAGAGCAAAAGTGACTGGTACCGACCAGCCACCATGTTATGATGTCACCCAACCACAATGTTAAACCCAGATGACATTGACCAATGGCCTTGACCTTGACCCATTACATTTACCTTGACCCATGACATTTACCTTGACCCATTGCATTGACCAATTGCATTGACCTTGACCCATTAAATTGACCTTTATCCATTACCTTGATATTATAACCATGACCTAGGATGACCTCGAAAAAACTCGAGAAAAATTGTAAAAAATGAATAAATCCATAAACGTCAGCGAGTAGAATGCATTACTGACTACTACCACCACCTTGGATTCATGTGACCTTGAAATGTGACCTTAACCTGGTAACCTTTGATCTTGAAATCGTAAAATAGTAAAAAAAATCACACAAATTTCCTAATATTTTATAAACAAAATAATAAAAAGTGTTATTTAAAATTATTTTCAAAAATTATTTTTAAAAACTTACATTTTCGGTGGTCCCCACACCACCATGTTCAGCAGACGACTGACCCTCCTCCAATCAATCACATTGTCGTAACCTTTCCTTCCCTAACAATGTTTCTCATTGGTTTATTAGTCGGCAGGCCTCCAACCCTTACCCATACTCATTCTGTCAAATACACTTTACCAGCCATATTTGTTTTTTCGTTTGTCATTTGTTTACTTTTTATCACCTAGGTAGCACTAGTGTATTAATTTACACACCAGGCGAGCTATCGATTTAGCCACAAGGTGGTAGCCATATTTGTTTACATTTATTTTAAGTATAGGTGGTGCTGTCTGCATCTTACATATTGGATTCTATTTCCAAGTGGTGCTAATTTCTCGATTTAGCCACCAGGCAAGCTGATGAAACAAAAATTCTCTCATGCTCTGCCATACCATGTTCTCCATCTTTGATTTAGTTTTTTCTTAGTTACCTTCCTTTCATTGTCATTCCTTCTTAATTTTGTCACCACTATTAAGTCACCTTTGCTCCACCCACCACCTTGCATTGTATTCATGCTCTACCATTTCACCTCGATTTTAGTAGCCTGCTGATTACTCGATCCCCTCGAACCACCATCTTGGGTTACATCCGTTACGGAATCTTTGATTATGTCATATGTTCTTGACCATTAACCATCGAAATCCTTTTAGTTCCTCGTATGTATTTACTATAAAAATAACTGTGGTATATTAGAGCAACACCAGTCATGTATACATTTATATAGGACCTCTCTTCGCCATATACCGCACTGAAGCAGGTCTGGCCAGGCCCGACTCGACCTTCACCCTCCCCTCCCTCCACATCTCAGGGGCAAAATTCTACCACTTCAACAGCATGTTTACATGTATGTTGCATCAAACCTGCTTAAAATGTATTATGATGGGAATCCATTCTTAAATTCAGTATAGTTAACTTCAACATTATATCTTTATTACTATATCGTCGATTGTTCACACCCAGTGATGGGCCTACACAAAAAATATTTAGGTACTAACTTTCAAATCATTAAATTTTGACATATAATTTCATTAATTTTTTGATCGTGCTCAATTAGTGTACCATAATATAGTAACACATATAAAAACCAAAGCTTTCATGTTCTATATATCAGGGTAGTAGGCATGCTAGGGCAAGGTACAATACCAGCGAGAAATAAAACATTTTTTCATTGAAATCATATATACATATATATTTACATACTTCAGACAACAATCATAAAAAAAAGAATCTCTATAGTTTCCATGCAGTCATGTAATGTACATGTAAGTGAGTATAGCATACTCACTTTTCACATATTAAATATAATCTCCTTATAAGCAGCTCAAGACAGTTTACGCTAGTAAGCATCCAACCAAGAACCCTTGGCCATATATTATTCTTCTTCGTGACAAAGGTTTTTCTTTCAAGGACTCTACAGTCCCTGGAATGCTATCAACATCTTACAATGCTACGTTCGCAGTCTTAAATGCTCGACGACTAATGGCTTCATTTAAAGGCTGTGGCTTTTCGTAGGTACACTCCAGGCAAAGTGCTGTTGACACCATGCCTGAAGAAGTCGATGACGCTGTCGGCTCCATGCCTGAAGAAGTCGAAGGTGCTGTCTGAACCATTCCTGAAGAAGTCGAAGGTGCTGTCGGCGTCATGCCTGAATAAGTCGATGGCGACACTGCTGTAGTTGACTTATCCGAAGAAGTCGACGGAGACACTACTGCGAGTGAACCATCCGAAGAAGTAGCTGTCAGCATCCTGCTCAAAGTCTGGCACTGTCAACATTGTGCTCGAAAAAGTCGATGGCATTACTGCTGTAGGTTTTGTTGCTGCACCCGTAACCTTTGTCACCATAACATTTTATACGTGCTTTCACAAGCTGAGACGATGTATCTTTCGTGTCAGCTGTTGTCAAACTATATCTCACAACTGACCTCCAACTGCTCTTTAATATATTTATATGCAAGCCCTATGATGTCATGTTGACATTAAACCAATCATATTACACAAATAACAAATTATGCGTACATTGACCAGCCAATTACTGAGTTACCTCGTGATTGCAGCTGACCAATCATGTGAAGGCCCTGAGAAATCTCATTCAGGAGCCAATCTCTGGCTCCTGCAGAAGGAGTCAGTCGACAGGAGTCAATCTTTCCATCAATCCTTTGCAATCCTCACCAATCAGCACCACATGCACCACAATCAGCACCACGTGCACTACAATCAGCACCACACGCACCACAATCAGCACCACACGCACCACAATCAGCACCACACGCACCACAATCAGAACCACACATACCAGCAGCAAATACGCCACAAGCAGCACCACATGCACCACAATCAGCACCACATGCACCACAATCAGCACCACATGCACCACAATCAGCACCACGTGCACCACAATCAGCACCACACGCACCACAATCAGCACCACACGCACCACAATCAGAACCACACATACCAGCAGCAAATACTCCACAATCAGCATCACATGCACCACATTCAGCACTACATGCACCACAATCAGCCCAATATGCACCACGATCAGCACCATGTGCACTTAAATCAGCACTGCAATCATCACCACAATCAGCACTGCACTTAGCGCCGCACTTAGCACCACAAACACCACAAATGACACCTAACGACCCATAATGACCCATAAATGTCCCATAATGACCCTTTAATGACCCTAATGACCCCTTAAGACCCCAAATAACCCATAATAACTATCCCTAACTACCCATAATGGCCCATTTGTCAGTTACCTGATTGCGAAAGATTGATGAGAAGAATGAAATATTGATGGGAAGATTGAAAGATTGATGGAAATATTGCGGAATACTGATGGAAAGATTAGAATATTAATGGGTTGATCCAAATATCAATGGAATGGTTGGACGATTGACGGATTGATGGTTAAAACTATTTATCACCCTCGTACATTCCAAGTCTCCAGGGCCTGGCAGTATTGGCATTTAAATTACTGCCAATTAAGCCTATAAAAGTGTTGGTAGAGGCTGATCCATACCATGATTGCAACATATTCGTACATGTGGTCGCTATCGGTGTGATGGGCTTGGTTTAGTCATTTATACATACATTAAAAAAATCTGAGTAGCATACTTATACCTACAAAACCATCGAGGTAGTGAATAACTTTCAGATTCTGGCATCATGTATTATTCAGTCTTCAATAAGGGGGACTGGAAATGTAGTAATTGAATGAGAGACCTTTGCATGTATCCGCAATACCCTATGTATAATGTCGTCACAATATAAAAAATAAATAAATAATTTTTTATTAAAAAAATAATTTATAAATCTTATAGTAAATACAGATTTACGATTTGACATACCCTATGCCCATAAAACCAATTTGGGTACCAGAAACAAACATATATTCTTGAAGAATTAGTGGGCGTAACTGCCGAGCACCCTGGGGTACGTTCGACAAATCTGTGTTGACAGCTTCCGAGCACTCCCTGAGTCGAGCCGAAGATTGCCGAGCTCGTCCGAGTCGAGCTGAAGACCGCCAATCACAGCCCAACCACAGCCACACAGCTGTCATTTAAAATACATTGGGCCAGGAGGAACATAATCATACTACTCAGACGACTAGCCCAAATAAAATTCGCGATCGCGACAACTTTGTTTGCACTGGTGTCGGCAGAGAGCAAAGTAAAATGATGACGACTGTCCTTCGAAGCATAATTTTAAACCTAGGAGGTCTGCGGTAGGCTCATATTCAGTGTTAGTTTGTCAAGTTAATCAAAATATTTTATCTATATAAAAGACTGGGTTTGTTGGTTTCAACTGTGAGCAAATAAGCCGCAGGATAAAGTCCGGCTCTTGTTTGGTTACATGCTCGTTCGTATCAACGCATGTAGTATCCAAGCACTACACGCTCCGAGGGGCTACAAAATGTTCCCATCTTCTGTGTCAGTACTGAGAATTGTATCAACACACCAATGGAATATAGTTTCTATCCAGCGGTCTTTTTTTTAATGCGGATTTTTACTTCGATGAAATTCTCGTGACATCTGCGTTATTTTCTCTTCTGGTCTTCTTTTCTGGAGTTTTACTCTTCAGCAAAATGAATATAACTCTTGAAGTCACAACTCTTAACGTTGAGACTACATTCCGTGTTAAACTGGCAAAAATTACTCATGGAAAGAGTACTCCTTTCATTATTCGACTTAGGCCTTACTTCGTGATTGATCGTTCTTTTAAAACACAAATTACAAAAAAATTGAACCCAATCTGAACATTTTTACCATATCCCACACTTATTGGTGTGGCATCTTATAACGGGGTTCAAAATCGAGCATATTTTTTGCTCAGAAAAGCTAAAGGTCACTTTTCCCTGAGAAACGCCGTATTCAGAAAACTGTCATTAGCAGGCTATCCGTTTCACCATTGCTGATTAATTAATGTAGTAACTCTAAATAACCCTTCAAATTATTTTGTCATAACTACCAAACGAAACTCCTATTAGCAGCGTACTAAACTTGCCACAAAATAAAAAAAACTCTAGTTTTTACACATAAACAAAATTAAACTTGGAATTACCCAAACTAATTAAATTAGAAAGTAAACGAAAATATTTTTCGTACATAAAATAATTACAAAAATTAATTCCTGTGTTAAACTGACACGTTACAGTAGCTTTTGCGGACAATTTCATACCTTTAAAATGCTGCCAGTGAACTCACGCAGTGTAAAACTTCGCATTTGATTGTCAGCGCCGCAAGCGCTATAACTCCACACAGAGCTTACTTCTCGAGGGTCTGAATTCTAAAATTCTTTGACGAGGGCTGAGTTTGTGCCGAGCGAATGTTTCGCTAGAAATCCCTGTGAAGTTTTAAATCCCTCATTCCATCTACTTCAAACCAAAAGGATAGATGCTGTTTTATTTTCTCACCCGATATCACTTTTTGCTTTATGGACTGTATCGAAAACATATTAATGTTCTTCGCCGTAACCACTAGCGTTATAGCTATGTAAAAGTGGTTTATATCAGTGAGAACCACATTTTTTTTGTTTCTCCGTCTGCATATTCGGAAAAACACCTATATGGATTCTATTCGCGATTTCTTCGCACTTTTGGAAACAAAACTTTGAAAAATCACCCCGTGTATAACGTTTCTGGTAATTTTTTCTAAAAATGACATGAGCGTCTTATACTTCTGTTAACATAAAGGTAACTTATTTTTGGGTAATTCAAACATTCACTTTTATCTTATTTATAAATTATAATGTTTCATTGCTAATTAATACAGAGTAAAACAGTGCGAAAATAGGTGTGCTAGTAATGCGTAGTAAAAAGTAGGTATTGTGCAAAATATAATTACACAGATTGCGCACGAATGCAGTATGCTGTTTCTTTGGTATAATTTTCTAGACTTGATTAAGTTTATTTGCATGAGGCGGAGGAATATCTTGAAAGTAGAACTTTAGGAGTGCTTCAGAAAAGTTGGAAGTAATAGTGAATGGACTTTACTCATCGGTGTACGTACGTCGGTTCGGAAACACTGGTTCTAGTAAAGTTCGATAAACTCTATGTAGTTTTTGCCGCCTCAGAACGTCGGTAAGTGTAATGGATATGCATCAAAAATTCTATCGATGAGTTTTCGAACATTTACACTCGAAATGAACAGAGCACGTGTTGAATCACCACGCCATAGCAAGTAAGCATATATGGAAAAGCGAATTTTTTAAGTTAAACTTCTTTTGGCGCGTTGAGTGTAAAAGTTTGGTGTGCAACGGAAGTTGTGCGCGCACAGTGTAACGAAATTCGACAGTGAAAGTGGTAGGGGTATGACCCAACGCGCATGCGCGTATCGTATAGCTATATTCAAACGTAAGGTACGCAACATAGCACGTGGTTATATTTAAAACCGACAGAAAATCAGTTCATGTAGTAAGCAAATTGAAAAACATTTATATTAGTAATTAATTGTGAATATATATATATCTTATATATTAATTGTATTTACACAGTGCCGTGAAAAATTTGTTAGTGACAAAAATTGTATAATAAAATTTTGAAAGTGTTTTCAAGTATTTGAGGTTAATTTTTGTAAGTATTTTATTATGTACTTTGATCAAACCTTTATTAATTGTGTTTAATGCCTTTCGTCGTTCATTTTGTGGGATTCCTACAAACAGAAATTATTTGCATACGTAATAAAATGTTATTTTAGTCACTCCTAAGAAATATAACTTGTAACTCGCGTACATAAGTACACGCCCCCATATATATATATATATATATATATATATATATATTAAGTGATACTTTGATAGGGAAAATAACTAAGGACGTTCGTGTTTGGCCCAAATTCTTTTAATTCATATTTAAGAAATTATTTGGTATAGGTACATTTTCTTTACCTCTGCTTTATAACTAAATGTTAACAATCACAACTGTGTTATTTATGAAGTTTAATGTATACACATATATTTATGTAAACAGTGTGTAGGTGGGAAGTACGGGCCACATTCTACACTAGGAATACAAATATGTTTTTAATATCATGGGAAATTATTTATTGGTGTGTGTCCCTTTGCGTGTGGAAAAATGTGTAGTTTTATTGCGTTATTCCAAACAAAAGTTACAAAAACCCTTCACAATCAACCTGACATTCCGAAAGTGGTTCAAACGATTGTACACCAGTGCATTTATCTCTGACTGACTCGTAGATGAATTTCAGTTTTTCATTCTTCGGTCGATGGAACCGATACATTTTCTGGTAATCAGGTTCCGTATAATTGCTAAATTAAATAAGAATTTGTGAGACAAAACTAAGCGCGAATGCATTATTGTGTACAAGAAACTATTTGGAGACCAGAGAGGAAATTCAATTTTTTATATTGTTGTGCGCGTAATAAGTGGCCATTATCCAGTATTAATTTAAAAATCACTAGTATTAAAAACGACAGGGACATACTATATTTGAGTTGGTATTAGATTATTAGGTTTATTTTATTATATTGGTTCGTATGCGTAAAATCGATCTCAACTCGTTAGCTGCTTATTCTTCAGTTATTCATTGAATTTTCAACTACCTCAGCATTTAATTATTGCACGAAATATTAAAGTATTTAATAGACAAAGCAACTATTGGCAGTTGGTTAAAATACTACAACACCACGTTTCCTCCATTAGATCAATCAATTCAGTTTATTTCATGCAAGATTCTTATTACGTGGCACGTTTCATGTAACATGTTCGCAATCGTTCAGCAAACGCGTACAGGGTTATGCGGTGTTTACATCAACATTGGGACACTATTAAATTTTAGGCGTGAAAAAGCGAAGTGAAAATTATCCTTAACCAAGCTTGTGTAAGTACCATGGTTCACACTTTTATTTACAATGCTTCAACGAATCATAGAAATATATGCACTTAGGTACAAATTCGTGAAACTATGGGAGAAGTTTACATATAAGAGCCTTGTTGCCCTTCCGCAGTTCAACATAGAAGAAACTTGTAGAAGTAAAATATGATGGATCACGGACTGTCTTACGAAGAGGAATGCAGCGTGTCCGTAAAGAACGGTGTAGAATTCCTTAATTTTAGACTCGGAAGACTATAAAGGCGTAAATAAAATGGTTTTCCGGAAGTGGCCGAAGAGATACGTCCTTTCTGGGTGGCACGGTGCCCACCGTGGCTATATTAATACCTTTCATCATTATGATGTACTTGGCGCCGCGGTGGTCTAGTGGTTAGACTACCCACCCAGCGGGGTCACTCCCAAATTTTCGCATGTGGGAATCGTGCCAGACGATGCCGCTGGTCGGCGGGTTTTCTCGGGGATCTCCCGTTTCCCCGCCCAGTCATTCCGGCTCTGCTCCATACTCACCTCACTTCGCCCTCATCGGCTCTCAATATGTCGATGTTAAGAGCCGCCCAAATCTCTTCACTCACCCATTAAGATATACTCTGGGAAGATGGTACATTCCTATCTAAAATAAGTGAACTTAAGACTAGCGCTATTTAAAAATTAATGTTATTTGCATTTATTAACTACTTCAGAAATAAGTTATTGAATCAAAGATTAAAGTAATTAACAGACAAAACAACTATTGGCTGTTGGTTGAAATATTACAAATATAGAACATTTAAAAACATAAACACTCAATACTAAAAAATTGCAAAACGAAGTTAAATTCTCTTAATTACTCGTATGAATATAGCTACGTGGTCTGAAAAGCTAGTCCATTCTATCTTGATTTGCAAGTTGATTTGCTCAAATAAGTTTTTAATTGAGTGATAGTAGAGATATTTCTCCCTGTAGAGGTTTATACACTGGCAGAATAGATATTATGGTAAGATAATTATTATTGTTTGGGGGGAAATTTTGTTTGCTACAAATTAAATTTACTTTCAACTATTTCAGGGTACCCTACGCCTGACACATTAAAAATGTTATTTTACTGTTAGCTGTACACCGAGGGTTCGACAGTTGCATAATATACTGAAGAGAAAAATAAATGTGTTTTTATGCGACTGGAAGCGTTCTTATAAGCTGCAAGGAAATCTAACATATAATGGAAAAACAACTACTGTTTGCAAATATTCCTCTGATGTAGAATGAGGGTGAATCCAACTTCCCTTTCGGATTTTTGCAATACGAGGAACTTATTCGTTCACCATGATTTTTTATACAGCAGACAGTAACTTCTAACTTTCAAGAAACTAATAGTCCTTGCATAAAACCCTTTAAACTTATTTTTTTTAATAGGTCCTAGCTTANTCAAGATGACCCAAGAAAATTTCGGGTAGTGAAAACTTCAACACAGATGCTGAGTTGCAGAGTTATGAGGCCCAAGAAACCTTATCCCTGCCAAATACTTCTGTGGTGAAATAATTAAATTACGGTTTGGTTTATAGGCACATCTATAGCCTGTCCCACGTACGAGTTCAATTTTTCCGACAGTTGCGAAGGCGATCCTGTTCACAGCTATGTGTTTCCATAGCTACAGCATGTTTCTCCCTGCCGCAGGTGACATTTACATGAATATGAACGCAGCTGGCCGCCAACCTGCCCAGTACGCCGACAGAATATATTTTGCTGCGGAAATAAGTGCATAGTCTATTCGCGGTTTCTTCGCACTTTTTTTAATTAAATCAAACTTTTTGAAATGTCACCCGATGTGTGAAGTGTTTGGTTGTTTCTTTAATGTGTAATTTATCCCAAGCTTCTTATACTTCTGTTAATATAAAAGTATCTCATTTTTGGTTAAATTGAACATTTACTTTTATTTTACCAATAAACTATGATATATCATTTATAATTATTGTGAAACACGCAGATAATAGGCGTGTCGGTAATGCCTAGTAAAAATAGTTCCTATGCAAAATATTATGTAAGTGAGGGCGCAAGAATGCGGTGCGGTGCCCCTTTGGTGTAATTTCCAGACTCGGTAAGGATTTGTTGCATGACGCGGAGGAATATTTTTGGAATCAGAACTTCAGCGGGGCTTCAGTAAAATTTTAAGTAACCGTGAATCTACTACTAAAAATAATAATAAGCCGTACATCGTGGTGGCTACCACCTGGTTTCGTGATTACGTTGACAGCTTTTCGTAGTAATGCACTCCCCGTACAGTCGGTTTTGCCCCGGGACGCTTGCCTCGTCCCGAATGCACATCTTCAAAAATGTTCGATACTTAAGCGGACGTAAAGGTAAAAGCCGAACTCAAGTGCCGTTTTAAAAGATGCTGGGAAAGTCACAGTACAGATTAAATTGCCGTGTAAGTATGATTCATGGTGTCATCAGGGTCATCGTCATTTCAGTGACGGGCCTTATAATCCCAGCGGTGCGGGCGGAACCCCGTGATTCTACGCCCATGCAAGTCAGTCAAAATATTTTATTCATATAAAATGTTGGCTGTGTTGAATATTAAAATACTCAAACATGTTTACCACCGTTGGCCATGTGCTGTTGATAGCTGTGTTGGCGAAGGGCGATGTAATTCTGGTGGCATGCGCAGAAGACGAATATCACTCTAATTCGCATCTACGGTTTCAAGCTGGTTTTCGGACGCAGTTTCACTTTGACGTAAATACCTATTTAATTTTTTTTTCTCTTACGTGCTGTAACAGTTGGAAATAAATTTTCACCGCTGTGCTCATTACGTGCGCGTTTTCCTTGTGTACGCGTAACATCAACTCGGCGTCGTATTTAATTTTATCTATTAATTTTAGTTGCGAGACAATTTCCCTACATAATTTGGTCCATGTAAATGAATTATTTTAAGAATATAGGTTTTTTTAATTATTGTACGAATCTATTTGAGGAGAGGGGTAGGAGGATGCCGCGAAATTTCCCATTTCAATTTTTTTTTTTTTTCCCTTGGCTAGTGTATAACAAATTATTTGTCAAGGAAAGAGTTTTCCGTCCCTTAAGAGTAATAATGCATGATAATTAAGTTAAACAATGGATTTTCTTTAAGTGTTTTTCTATCCTGGGTAAGTTTGTGAGGTTATCATTGTTTATTACCTTACATTNGGTAAGTTTGTGAGGTTATCATTGTTTATTACCTTACATTGCCTGTCATAATTTTTACTACTAAAAATATGCCCTTACATAATATATATACTCGTTGGATTTTTATCAGTTTAGAGTATTTTAACCTAATATACCGGGTTCCCCAGCATTATTTTTTTTTCAATAGTATGTTGCATTGTGGTGTTTATACCATATTTCCAAAAGTCTCCAATTAAAAAAAAATTTAAAAAAAAAGATTCAACAAAAAGTTTAATTAGCACCCGGTTTTTAAGTCCATGTGTAGACACATATAGCTGTAATATGAACCGTGANATTCAACAAAAAGTTTAATTAGCACCCGGTTTTTAAGTCCATGTGTAGACACATATAGCTGTAATATGAACCGTGAAATATAACACCAAACACCCGAATGCCAAATACAATATATAAGAAATTATGAGACAAAATTACGAACACCGGAGTGTGAAAGTGGTGTTGTGTACGACAACAAACTATTTGGACAGCTAATCGATTATTACTTTTGTTTTAAATGGTGTTTGGCTATAAGAAGTGGCCAGTACCCAGTATTAATTCGAAAACCACTAGCAATAAACAGAACAGGGATTTAAATTTGGTGTTGTCGTTCTGAGTACAGCCGCTATTGTAGCGGCATCTGACGGCAGTATTGAGAACTGTGTCATAATCTCGGCCAAGCGTTTCTACAGTGCCTGACCTCTTGCGGGAGTTTCACAAACCAACAAAACTCATCATTTCGCGCGCGCGTCTCAAACAGTAGACGACAGGAATACACATAATTTGGCATTGTCTTCTGCAACTGCGTGTTTATTAACTAATCGTAACCAACTGATCGTAACTATGTTTGTAAAATAAAGAAAAATAATTGCAGCCCATTTAACTTTTAGGCCCGGCACAACAAATATCTCACTATTCCATACAGCATGTGCTTCACATTAGTATCTTTTTATTTTCCTTTTTATTCAAATAACCTTGAAATAAACTTAAATACTATTATATAATGTACGTAGAATCTGTAATATAAGCTACTCGAACTGATAAGGATATCATTTCTACTGCAATTTTTGCAGTTATCCACAACTGTTTGAGTCACTGATTTCACTGCAAATTCCCAATTTTATTAGATAGTTTGACTACAGTTTTGTTACACAGGTGAAACGCCTTTGTTTGGTTATCTTTGTTTCAATTTTGATTGTGAATTGCAACTGTTGTAGCCAAAAAAAAAAAAANTGAAACGCCTTTGTTTGGTTATCTTTGTTTCAATTTTGATTGTGAATTGCAACTGTTGTAGCCAAAAAAAAAAAAATACTGATATTCAGGAAAGCTACATGAGAAATCTCAAAAAAGACGCTCTTTGCATTACACCGCAAATGCGGGGAAAAATTTTAAAACCGTCACCACTTTTTTGTTTTGTTTTTAAATTGCATGCATTTGTTGTAGCGTTTTCATAAGTGAAGTGATACCACTTTTCANACCACTTTTTTGTTTTGTTTTTAAATTGCATGCATTTGTTGTAGCGTTTTCATAAGTGAAGTGATACCACTTTTCATTGGCCACGGTAGTATAATGAAGAAATATTACATTTTATGAATAAAATCTTACGTCTGTGGGCGTAGAAAGAATTTCAGTCAGACAAGAATATTTTTTAAATTATTTTAATTTATATATATATATATATATATGTGTGTGTGTGTGTGTGTGTGTGTGTGTTTGTTAATTGTGTTTATTTTCACAAAGGAAACACTTTCTGAGATTTGTGCAATGTAGAGTATAACATATCCACAAAATCTCATTGATTTGTAATGTCCCTAGTTTCAGTATTTCTTCTCTGTAGCAGACGGGAACGCGGCCCTAACCTAACCACCCCGGGGTGGCGGTGCCTGAGCGGTTAGACTGCTCGCCTCCCACCAATTCGAACCTGGTTCAATCCCGGCCAGTTCACTCAGGATTTTCGCAAGTGGTAATCGCTTCGGACGATGCCGGTGGTCGGCGGTTTTTCTCGGGGAACTCCCGTTTCCCCCCGCCCTTTCATGACATTCGCGTTTAGTTAACGTCGGAACTTGACGTGACATCCGAAGGAGAAAGGATGAACACAGAAATAAAACGGAGGGAGTCCGTCTTTTAGAGATGCCTTGCCCGAACGACGGGTGTACTTTCACTCGAACTCATGTTCTTGGAATTTCAGCCGCACCACGACTTGGACTGGAACAGGTTATCCAGCTGTGGACTGTCTACCGTTGACCCAACTGCGCGGTTCGAGGTACCGAAGTGGTTGGTGTATAATCACCCACGACCATGCCATTTTCAAATTTAATTGGTACTGTATTCGATTTAATAGTGGCTATTATACAGATTGATTCTAAAATCATGGGACAAACATTGAGGAGTGGTCGAGCTCACTAAAACAAACAATCCTTTTATAGGAATATATGGGCGGAAGTGACGCGTTGAGGCACAAACACAAAAACATAACACATTAACGGAAACATAAAATGTTCATTAGCAGCATACTTAACGAGTCATTCCGCACAGAAAATGTTAAAACAGTTGCTAGAAATGCATCCACCAACAGTCACGCATGCTTGGTGACCTCTACATATGGCGTGATTGGCTGACAATGATGGCGTGCGTGAAATTCCCTCGCGTATTTGAATCTGTTCGTCAATCACTCCACCGACGCTACCAAGCTTGCATTGCTGTCGGTTGTAGCAATTTTGAGCAATTATTATAAACATTGCTGTAAAAAGGCATTTAGCGGCGACGTTGTAAGTAAACACTGTGTTGCAGTTCCTGTGTTATTTTTGTGTTTGTGCCTCAACGCGTCACTTCCGCCCATATATCCCTATACAATAATTGTGTGTTTTAGTTTTAGTGAGCTCTACCCCCCCTCAATGTTTGTCCCATGATTTTATAATAATCCTGTATAATTAACAAGTCCAGTTTTTTTATACCAAACGAAATAAACTGTAGCTGATTTCAGTGTGGCTAGTACACGTAAAACAAACACAGAAAAGTAAATTCAGGTAATTCCGTTTCGGGCTTGATAGCGAGCATGGGTCTGCTGAAGATGGGCGTCTTCACAGTAGACAGAATGTAGTTGTGACGTCATCGTAGGAGGCAGCCTAACCGCCAAAGTCCAGGTGCTAGACGAAATGTTCGAACTGAGCATCGAGAAAGGAATTTTGCACATCTGAGGCGTAAAAGCGTGGGAGCGCTAGGGGCGACCGAGACATGCGCCTCGACTATCTCATCGCCTCTACGCGCAAAACACTGAAACGGCGTGCAGACTTGCTGTCGATAACGCGCTTCAATGAGACTTATGCGGAGACCCTGCCATTTTATGACGTCATAATAAAAATAAATGTTTGATGCACGTCCCTATTCCTTTTTTAATATTTTGTACCGGAATGTTCATACCTGGGAATGACCGTGAAAACACCCGTTTAAGCCATTTTCACTATTTCAAAAACATGCTTTAGAGAGAAGTGGAGTAACTTAAAAGCGTATATACTGACGCGTAACGTTTCTTAAATGCCATTCGCAAACAGATCTCACTCAGACACGTTAGGTGGTTTTTTAACAAAAACGTTTTCTGCTGGAGCTATGCACGCCGTTCGGCGGCCTACCCAGGCGGCCACCTTAACATCGAGGTCTTGAGAGCCGATGAGGGTGAAGTGAGGTGAGTATGGAGCAGCACCGGAACGCAAGGGCGGGGGGAACGGGAGATCCCCGAGTAAGCCCGCCGACCTGCGGCATCGTCCGGCACGATTCCCACGTGCGGAAATCTGGGAATGCCGCCGCCGGGAATCGAAACCAGTTAGTCTTGGTGGGAGGCGAGCGCTCTATAGCCCCTATTCCAACCGTGGTCCCTCAGCATTAAGACAGGCTTGTATAGGCTGATTACGGTAAAGTGAGCACTTTTGTGGCCTTGCAGTTACTTTTTTCCTATCAGCCATTTTTTATCCTTCCACAGCTGTTTTAAATATATATTGCCAATTAAGTATTAAACACAACGTATATAGTTGACCGGACTCGAAAATTTACGTCTAAGGCTACTAAAATATATTGACAGACTATTATTCCAAATAGTTAGTTAGTGATTTCATATGCCATCATCAGTAACAAAAAAGAGGGGAGGGAAAACTCCTGTTATTGCACTAAATCGTGTAACCATAGGCTATAGTCGATTCGTTTCAACATGTTATCAATAATAATATTCAAATTAATAATAAAGGTTGCCTTGGTGGGACACTTCCAGGCCAACGGTTGTTGTTAAAACAGCACATAAGGTTTGAAAAGCTTCTGAACAATGTCTAGTTATGCAATATAAGATTGCAAAGATGGAATGAATCAGGTGAAGGGAAATAACGCTAACAATATTACATACTAGCGATCCGGGTACAACTGAGTTTTACAGTGATACACTAATAAATAAATTGGGAAAAGACAATTAATTTATGTGAAAACAGAATTATAAAATTATATTATGTGGTCCTAGGTTTTTAACTGATTACGGCAACTCAAAAGGAAGGAAATATTTTTTACCCGATAGCCAAGAAGTAGGGTGTTGTTTTTGGAGTGCATGGTCAACTATCGCGTAGTTACCACATTTCCACTTTCCAGCGTCGATGTATGAAAATCAAAACGTGAGTTTCATCAAGTTGTATCTTTAGAAAAAAGTGTACCTAGGTACTACTTTTTTCGCTTGGTTGAGGAATCTTAATCGATCACCAAAGTCAAGCAACGTTCCCAGTGGCATACATTTGGATGGATGACCGTTTAGTGGCATAAAATCTGAGCGCTTCCGGGCATCGGAGGGTGCGTTAAATATTCGGTCCCGGTTGTTATCGATTGATAGCAGAGGTCCTTGGGCAGCCTGATAAACTCTGACACCAGGAAAAAACATTTTTCGGTCACGTTCCCAGCCGTTGCAGAATTAGGTTTTGTTGTTATTCCACAGGACCCGTATAAAAAGTATCCTATGTCCTATTCCAGGACCTGAAGTACCTATATACAAAATTTCATCAAAATCCGTTGAGCAGTTATGGAGTTGAGAGGTAACAAACATACACACACACACACAAACAGACTTTTGCATTAATAATATTAGTAGGATGACAGGGCTTTGTAAAGTGCTCACTTTATCTAGAATGGCCCATAGACGTCTGTACAAGAACCTCCCCAGCAAACACATACCTGTCGGCAGATTGTCAGCTGATTACCGGTACTGCCAGCAAATGTCGGCACGGTTCCAGATGACATCATGTGGTTAATTGCCTGCTGGCTTTTTTTTATGGCTCATGATAGATATCCAAAATGGTGTCGGCCTGCTAACTCCAAGCAGCCAGACCAGAATAAAAAAAAGTGTTTACTTGAACGACTCCAGCTTATTGAATTTGCTTAATCGAATTGCTATATAGCGTCTTAGACTGTACTGTGCGGTGTAATGGACATTAGCTCTCTCTTTCCAATACATGATTTCTGTAGTTAACGCTGTCCTTGTTCCTGCGTGCACCGTTGCCTGATAACTTATCTTTTTGCAGCCTCAAAAATAATATGCCATTTTCTTTGCGTGCTTTCCATGCAATCACAATGATAGGGTTTCTCGCAGGTTTCAGTTTCAAAGCAGCCGCTTAGCTTTGCGTCGCAGGGTTGGATTCTCTTAAGAGTTGTCAGGAACGTGAACAGATAAAATTGCCTTAATCAGGCCACTTTCTTCGCCACCCATTTGCTACTCAGCCTGCCAGTTACGTCGCAAAGCTGGAGTAATCTGGCACCAGTGCGCGCCATTCACACTTTACTGAGATCTAGGAGTGGGAGCATCAGAAATATCCTGACACGGTACTGCTATATATATATATATATATGTACAAGTCCAGCAGGATATGTACTGACTGCGACTCGTCGGAGTTTGTTAGGTCAGTCGGTATCGGACCGAGAAGTCACTGACAATTTGTGTTTGCTTGATCCTGACCCTTAAAGAGCCCGCCTACCTGGAGTTGTTTTCGGCGTGTGAGGCCAAGAAGCGCAGGAGCAATAAGGGCGACACTGCCACGTGCATCAAGTGCGCTGTCGCCGCTACGCACCGGGCTCTGAACTGGCGTGCTATGTTCTCGTCGTTCAGGGCTTGCCTATGGGACTTTAAGCGGTGTAAAGTCTGCAACAAGGATCCCTCGAGTGTTTTCAGATACGGCGCTTTGAAATACAATTATATTTATTATGTGCTTGGAAACTGCTCCAGATCCCTTCACCCTTATTCACTTTCTTTCCTCCCTAGTTCTCTTTCCTCTTTCTCCTTCTATCTCTCTCTATCTCTCTCTCTCTCTCTCTTCTTTCCTGTGAAACTACCAAAACCACCCAGGATTCCTTCTGGAAGAGTTTCAAATCAATACGAATATATTAATGTAAAAGGGAGGTTTTCTTTTAAAGCCTAAATTTGTTAGCAGCCATATCTGGGCGTCATGTCACTGATGACATGATTTTGACATCTCTGAAAGCAATTCGGGAGCCAGTTTTGAGGAAATGTGAAAAAGACGAATATCTGCTCACCTCGTCCTTAGTCGATGGTTCGGCCCCATGTCTTGTGTCACATCTTTTCAGCTGTACTCGTCATGGCAGATGGTAAAAACTCGTAGTGCCAAATAAAAAGCGCTGAACTTTGAAAATATGTGAACTCTGCAACGGTAAGGTATGAATTACTTATGTCAGTAAAATGAGTTACTATGCAATACATTAAAGTTTCCTTTATATTATGTGTTTGTTATATCTAACATTTTTAAAGTGACGCATGGAGTAATAGCACACCCATGAGGTGTGCACCAACCCTCTTATATGGATACGTCACCGAGTTCAGTAGGTTCTCCTCCTGCCATTGCCATTCTAACGTAGTGAGTGACGACACAGCTAAGGTGCAGTTCTGAGACCTCTCGTAGTTCTCAGTACGTTATAACTGGTACACTAATTTTCATCCGCCATATTGTTTTATTCTATTTATTATTTATTTAACTTTCTTTTGTAAAACATTTGAACAATTTAATTATGCCGTTTTAGCTATTAATTTTATACTCCAATGCAGACATAACATCTCAGCAATTAACGTTAAAATATATCACAATTAAGATAATAATTGTAAATATTTAGAATACTAGTATGCTCTCGCATATTTACAACTACCACATAATGCACAGTAAACGTTAGGTGCACAAGATATTTAATAGGACTAAGTCGTAAAAAGTACGTCGCTGTAGGGAGAAGCCGTTGTGATATAGCGTAAAGCAGTTCATGACACGGAAACAATACATTTTACGCGTAGTGATGAGACCTGTCATTAAGTTTACGAAACTCTACGTTACTTCTCTCTCTAAGTCTGTGCCAGTTGTTTCAATGAATGGACACTTAACCCGCTGAAAATCCACTTGTTAAGCTACTATATACTAGTGAATCATTGGAATGGATAGATACCAGAATTACATTCAGTTACTTCTTAAGGTGGCCTTTAAGCTCGATATAAAAAAAACAGTCGCCCTAGTGACCTCAAGCTTTACAGGAGTTATTCACTAAGCAGTTTGGTCACTTCGTCTTACACTCTATTGTCCTTAGCTCAAAGTGGGGTATAATAGGAAGTGTTAATTTTTTAATTTCCATCCATTTTTAAGAATAAATAATAATATTTTAAAAACATGGTGACATGTTATTAAGTTGTCACATTTGAATACATTAATTGCATTATCCAACATTTTTAAATCCAGTATTTTGACAAAATATAAAATATGTAAAGAAATTTCGTTAAATTATTACTATCGTGGGAAGAACAACATTTACTCTTTCCATAGGCAAATTTTACACAATTCTATTTTTTTTTTCATAAAAATTGCGATTATATTATTTGTTTACATACAAAACGGGGATAATTCGGTACATATACAACATCAGCGCTATCTTGTGTCTAAAATATTTATTTGCCGAACTATTAGCATAGAATTTTCCAACCTGAGTAGAATAAACCTTACCAATGCCACCTGGCCGAGGCTGAACTGAGTAATATACGTCCTGCCACAGCAGCCATTGTGGATAGATAAAGTGAATAAGTGTGTAGTTTAGCATCTTCTGTGGTCGACGACACTCTGGTCTCTTCGGGTCACGTGTTTAAATCTCAGGTAGGCCGTAGATGTGAGAATCGTTTCTAAGTGTTATTAACTTTCGCTTAGCTCGTAAGCCAGAGCTACCGCTTCCACGATCAGCATTACAGAATATAATCAAATGCGTCGATACAATTCCGAATATTAAAAAAAAAGAGTGTCATTGAACCCGGGGAATTTTTTTTCCCAGGTCCCAGTTACGACAGGGAGGAACAGTGGTCCCGGAACGGCAACTTAATGCGGTGTTTCGTAACACGGGATGGGTGGAACTATCTCGATAGGAAACACGCTTAAGGGGACACGCCGAGCCGATACGTAACCATACCATTTCTGAGCGTGCGTCGTGCGTGGAGGGAAGGGGGGGGGGTTAGACTCCCGCCCACCTGCTTCGCGCTTTCCAGGCCTCGAAAAAGCGCGAGTTCTAAAAGTCGCTTGTTAATCGATTTGGAGTGGAGAGATTTGGACGGAGCCCTTGACATAGAAGTCTTGAGAGCCGATTAGGGTGAAAATAGGTGAGAATGGAGCAGCGCCAGAATGAAATGGCGGGGAAACGGGGGATCCCCGAGAAAACCACCTGACCAGCGGCATCTTCCGGCACGATTCCCACGTGCGAAAATCCGGCAGCGACCCGGCCGGGGATTGGAACCGGATCGCCTTGGTGGGAGGCGAGTAGTCTGGCCGCTCAACCATCGCGGCCACGTTGATTTATTTTATTTTATTTATAATTTTGTTTATTGGCATGAAGAGTTATAGACAATTCCAGGAATCACAAGACAATACAATAGTTCTCAGGCAACACACCAGCCAAAATAACAGGCTCTGCTGTTGTATATGAATTAAATTGGCAAAGCCGATGACAGGAAATGAACAACTTGAGTAGTGACTGTAACAAAAAAACTTAGTAACAATGTGAGGAAATCAATCAAAATTTCAGAATTGATGGAAAAATGCACTACAAAGGACACTCTTAAAACTACCTAAAACACAATACTGATAAAATTAAATAAAAAGTAATGAGACTGGTGACATCAGAATGACAGAAAATATATAAAAATTTGTGAGTAAAAGACTAAGATGTGCAGGAACACGCGACCAAGAAAAGATAGGAAGCAAAATGCATCTGCCGCACACGCTGCCATGTGACAGCGACGATGGACAAAGTCAAGGATAGTTTGTAGAGCACGAAGGGAATTTTATGGTAATAAGAATAATACGTAAAATAGTAGGGAAATAACACGAACAAAAATGTCAAACTGAAAGGGAAACAGCTAAGACAAGGGACATGGAATGTAACTGAATAAACCATGGTTTATAGGTACTTAGGTCGATTGTTGTCTCACTCACTACTTGCCTCATCGCCTCTAATCGCGAGACGCTCAACTGGCGTCTTTCCCGTCAACGACTCGCCTGAACGTCACAAGCGCTCATCCTGTATTTGTACGGCGCGCAAATAAAGACGAAACACGATGGCTCTCTAAATACAGCTCTGAAGTGTCTGTACAAACAGTTAGCAAACGAAAAAGATTCTTAGACCCCAGTTCTTGGCCATTTTCACGGCTAAAAATATAGTCTTTAAAATTAGTATGAGAACTTGAAACTTCCCTTTGGGCACGAAGATTTTCTTAGCAGCTTTTGCTGTTCGGACACCCCTACAAAATACACTGAAGAGCCAAAAAACTGGTATACCTGACTAATATTGTGTAGGGGCCCCGCGAGCACGCAGAAGTGCCGCAAGACGACGTGGCATGGACTCGACTAATGTTCACACCATGAATCCTGCAGGGCAGTCCACAAATCCATAGGAGTGCGAGGTGGTGGAGATCACTTCTGAACAGCACGTTGCAAGGCATCCCAGATATGCTCAATAATGTTCATGTCTGGTGACTTAGGTGGCCAATGGAAGTGTCTAAAGTCAGAAGAGTATTCCTGGAGTCACTCGGTAGCAACTCTTGACGTGTGATGTGTCGCATTGGCTTGCTGGAATTGTCCACGTCCGTCGGAATGCACAATGGACATGAATGGGTAAAGGTGATCGGCCAGGATGCTTACGTATCTGTCACCTGTCAGAGTCGTATGTAGGCGTGTCAGGGGTCCCATTTCACGCCAACTGCACACGCCCCATACCATGACAGAGCCTCCACCAGCTTGAACAGTCCCCTGTTGACATGAAGGGTCCATGGATTCATGAGGATGTCTACATACCCGTACACGTCCATCTGCCCGATACAATTGGAAACGAGACTCGTTAGACGAGGCAACGTGTTTCTAGTCATTAACAGTCCAATGACGGTGTTGGTGGGCCCAGGTGAGGCGTAAAACTTTGTGTCGTGCAGTCAACAACGGTACAAGAGTGGGCCTTCGGCTCCGAAAACCCATATCAATGATGGTCCGTTGAATAGTTCGCATGCTGGCACTGGTTGATGCCCCAGCATTGAAATCTGCGCCAATTTGAGAAAGGGTTGCACGTCTGTCACGTTTAAAGATTCTCGTCAGTCGTCGTTTGTCCCGTTCGTTCACGATCTTTTTCCGGCCGCAGGGATGTCGAAGATTTGATGTTTTACCGGATTCCCGATATTCACGGTACACTCGTGAAATGGTCGTACGCGAAAATCCAAATTTGATCGCTACCTCGGAGATGCTATGTCCCATCTCTCGTGCGCCGACTACAACACCACGTTCAAACTCACTTAAATCTTGATAACCTGTCATTGTAGCAGCAGTAACCGATCTAGCTGCCGACCGCATCGCGTTACTCTGATTGGTTCCATACCTCTGTTATTTGCATACGCACGCCTATACCAGATTTTTTGGCTCTCCAGCGTAAATAACAATTTTTAAATCACGTGTTTTCTGCAGCATTGTTCAAACGAGAAAATAATATTCGCGCAGTTTTGAGAGAGGGGACGTAGTGCGGGTGGTGTAGGGGAGGGATGGCTCTGCCTGGCGCTGGAAAGAGAGAAATCACGTGGCACTGCTAACGCTATACGCACCAAACTGATAACGTCGCTCTCTACTACCACGCTGTTAAATAACGCGCTGCGTGACTTACGTTTTTTGTCGATAGGTAATATGCATGTGCGGAGCAGCTCTCGCCCAACCGTAATCGGACGCTGTTACTTCTGAACTGAACAACCCCACCCCTTCGTGCAGTGGCAATGAAGTTTGTNCGCCCAACCGTAATCGGACGCTGTTACTTCTGAACTGAACAACCCCACCCCTTCGTGCAGTGGCAATGAAGTTTGTCGCATGGCCTGCATAACTTGGTATTAAAATGGGGTTCACGACCAAGTCCCATAAGAATACGTTAAAAAGCATCTTGCCAATTTGATAATTTAAATCAAAGTAGTGCTTATTNACACGACCAAGTCCCATAAGAATACGTTAAAAAGCATCTTGCCAATTTGATAATTTAAATCAAAGTAGTGCTTATTTTGGATGTAAGACACATTTACTAATACCGAAAATCGTAGAAAATTAACTAACATTTTTCAAAATAATAACCCTATTTGTTTGTTTAAAAATAATAATCAGAGACCTGCAAAATTCGCGTTATTATTTGAGGACACCTTCAACATCAAACACACGTACCTTTGCAATAAGTGTGTCATTTGACCATACTTTATCTGACACGTGCTGGGTAGCTCTGCGCCAGTAAATGAACACTTCACCATTGTGTAGTTTAATCACGTGCAGTCAGTTGGATACTGACTTCAGATCTATGCAGCAGCAAATGGAGAACCGACGCCGGCTCGAGTATAAACAGCACCGTGAAGTTTGGCCTAATGCCAAATAATAACGATAATTTGACAGGTCTCTAATAATAATACTGCTTTCAAATATACCAAGTTCCTTACTCATTGCAAATCAGAAAAAAATCCNTTTGACAGGTCTCTAATAATAATACTGCTTTCAAATATACCAAGTTCCTTACTCATTGCAAATCAGAAAAAAATCCCTAATCTGTGTCCGTGTGAGCAGAGTATAGCATTATGAGGTAGACGGTAGCAAGATTAACATACCAAAAGAGCTGCCAAGGCAACTATGTAACACATAATGTTTCACTTTAGAAAAATCATAAATNACAAGATTAACATACCAAAAGAGCTGCCAAGGCAACTATGTAACACATAATGTTTCACTTTAGAAAAATCATAAATAAACTGAGCTAGATACATTATTGACTTGTAAAAGATGTAATTACTAGAGAATCTTTGAAAGGATATTTACTTAAGATTTTATTGCACGTTGGCACCACTGTGGCTATCATGTGAATTACCTAAGAAAGTGTCTTGCTGTTGTGCATTATATATTTCGCAACCAATTTTGCACAAAAAAAACAGAGCAAAACTAGGCGCAAGACGTAATAAGAGAAAAATAGCATTTTAAATTGTTTTATTTGAGAGTATTCTATGTAAAGAATACTAGTTTATGTGGTATCATAAACTATTACTATCGCTACAATAGCCGTGTGTTTATAAGAGTTGTAAAAATATTACACAGTTATGTAGTTTCTGTATGGAAGACCTCGTGAACAGCTGGAGTGATTACCACGCAAGGGTGTGCCTGCCAGCCAGTCAGCTACTGCCAGTAAATCCTTGTCTCTTGTTGGCCGGCGAAAATAATGAAAGGGAGGGGAAAGCAAAGGCAGAGTGCTGGAGAAGTGGTAGCGTCTACCCTTCCACGAGCGGACAAGCAGGAATCGGAGAAACGCACAATCGGAGAAGTGGTCAAGTTGGCATCGGAGAAATGGACAATCGGAGAAGTGGCGGTCCCCCGAGGGGGTTTGTTTTAATACTTGAACCGGGTCACCAGAGCGTACGTATTTGTCGGATATGCCTTGTTAACGGTGCTGCCTGGCTAGTGATTGAAATACGTTGCAAAGGTTTGGTATAGTGAAATTCAAATCAGAAAATAATGCGCAGAAGTATAACGTTAAGACATGGAATTACTTTTCCTCCATCGTTACCAACTTTACTTGGTACCCGTTAAAATATATGCAGATAGTGAAGTGAAGTGAAGAGATTTGGGCGGCTCTTAACATTCGGGTCTCAAGAGCCGATGAGAGTGAAGTGAGGTGAGTATGGTGCAGCGCTGGAATGAAAGGGCGGGGAAAGCGGGAGATCCCGAGAAAGCCCGCCTATCAGCGGCATCGTCAGGCACGATTTCCACTTGCGAAAATCCCGGAGTGACCCGGACGGGGATTGAACCCAGTTCGCCTTGGTAGGAGGCGAGCAGGCTAGCCGCTCAGCCACCGCGGCCCCTATGCTGGTAGGAGCAGTGACATTTATATAGATTTGATTTCAAAAGTGCTCACTTTATCGTGAACAGCTTTTATCAGAACGTAAATGGAAATTAAACTGCTAAAGACATATAATTGAAACTTATTTTTCATTATAAATATATTCACAGGGTCCGATGTTTAGTTGGAATTAATTTATTAGTGTCTCACCTGTATATTTCGTTCGCCTTTTAACTTGGACGCTTTTTCCACTAATGCTTCATTGTTTTAATATACCTGCCACAAGGGAATCCTTAACCCTGAGGAAGGAGGGGAGCCTACGGTGATTCGTGGCTGCAGTTCAACTTTTAGCAGTGTTTCTACCTGTGAAAGGAGGAGGCATTAGCAGGGTCGGGTAGAGGAATTGAGGAGGTAGATGGGATAATGTTTCGCCCTCCGTGGAAGGAGAAGCAGCAATTGGAGAAATGCACAATCGGAAAAATGGCCTAGTTGGCATCGGAGAAGTGGACAATCGGAGAATGGTAAAGATCCACCCCCTCCCCTTTCTTGCCTCTTTTTTTCCCCTTCTGAAACTGATTGCATGTCACTTCCGCACCGTTTCACCGTCGCCAGTTTATTTTCTACACCCCCTAACTTCCTCTCTCCTTTTCCCATTGCTCAAACATATGTATGAACAATCCACGGCGTGCTTCCTTCCGTTTTGTCAGACGTCCTTCCTTCCTGCAGTGGTCGCGGTGTTGGTCACGGATAGGGAACACCTGTTCCGGTCCCTTTCTTCCGAAAGCGAAGCACATCCTTTGGAAGAATATGGAGAATATGTTGTAGGTCGTCGAGTGGAAAGATAAGCCTGACACAACACCGCTGCAAGGTAATTTTTCTTGTACACCGTAGAAAACTCCAGAGCATGACATAACACGCAGACTTCGAAAACGAGCCAAGGTTAGTCATCGTCGCCAGCAGATGCGCAGGTAACACACGCAGAGAATTCAGAAGGCGAAATATTGTCCATGTTTACAAAGGGGATGTGCCTCCGTAACGAAGTGGAACAGTGTTATTGTCACGTTCGCCCACGGTCTGGCCACAGAGTAACTAAGGCCGCGGTCACACGAGCGGTCTTAAATCTTAAACGTGTTTATTGTAAATTTGTTCGGTAGCCATGTCTGAACATGTTTGCGAACGTAACTCATTTGAGTGGTTACAAACCTATAACTGAATTCAAAAGAAAGGAAATCCTAACCTCGAAAATAAGCTCCCGTGATTACTTAGAATCGCTTCCAACACTCATCGATTTTAACTCAATAATTTTAACAAGACGTACGTTATTTTTGTTGTAACAGCATAGCGAATCCTGTTCTTTTTTTTACCTGGGTTACTACTTATTTCAACGAATGCAGAAATTCCTGCCGTATCCAGCCATCTTGATCATACATCCTGATTACTTCTTAGCCACCAATGATAGCGCAGGGGAAAAGAAAAGTAGTTCCGATCCACTTACGTAACTTGTTTATTTTAAACAAGAAGTGATTGCGATCGGAACAAGTTCGGAAACAATGTAACCACGTGCAATGCTGAACATGTTTGAAATGAGTTAGTTCTGTGTCCCGTGTGACCACGGCCTAAGAATACGGAGGTGAGATAGCCGCTTATTCTACGAACTCCAGCTGCACACACCAGCTAAATTGCGTCGCTGAACAGTAAGATTTTTTGGACCGCCGTTCGCCGATCAGCACCTGGTGACCTAGTCAGCCAGTAGCCCAGCCAATAGGGCAGTGCCTTTCGCACCATGCAGTAGCCAGTCGGACACAAGGGACATATCCCGGAGCGTCACTCAGCCAATCAGAAAATGAGTACGCCCACAGTACTTATTTACTCTGTGGTTCGGGATGTCTCGGTCGCCGACCATATTCCACCTTCTTGGCGGGTGTGACTTATCCCTGTGCTGCTATAGGCAATAGTGAACCCTGCTGTAAGAAATGTCTTTATTTTTACAAGTTGTTCTTTGGAAACCAATTGCGATGTTTGTTTTGTAACACTAAGAGTAAATTATAACAAATGGTACTAGTAATTGTTGAATGTGTTAAACTGATGTTGAATCTTATCAAAAAAAGTAGGTAGGTAGAACTTCAAACGCATCGATGATGGCGAGGCCATTAGAGACGGAGAAAATTGTTCAGATAAGCAGGAACGGGGAATAAATCGGCCATGGTTTCTAAAATGGATCCATCCCAGCATTCGGCTTGAGCGATTTTCTTTACATTATGTCCTCATTGTTAGCTCTTTTGGTTCCTGGTTAATAATTAGCACGTGTGTATGCCAAGCTTAATGCTTATAGCAGACGCTGTCATTCAATCACGGATACTCGTTTCGTGCCCGGAACCAGAAAAACAATCAAGGCCTCGCTTATAATAATGCAATTAAGACTGCTCTATATAACCTTTTACTTCGGTCTTACTATATGGATAAAATATATAGCTTTTGTAGGCGATGAGCAGCGCCTCGGTAAACACTCCAGACTCCTATTTCGCCTATCTGGGTTGGACCTTAGGAAAATCCGAGTTTGTACTTCCATACGTGGGAAATTTATCGGATGTTGCCAAAGGCCGGTGGATTTCTCAGGGTACTCCTCTTTTCCCCCACCACTTCATCTTTTCGCATCCCCCCGCCAACCCCTCCCCACCTTCCCAAAAACATATACACACACAACTTCTTAAGTCAACCGTTAATATGGCTAACAAGGAACAAGAACTCCGTCCATTAAGGAAGGCCCACCGACTCTACTACAGTTTTATCTGGATGCTGGAAGATTTGTTTTTTAAGACCTGAAAGATTAACATTAAGATGATGCTTTATTCGAATATTATAATCATGGTTTCAGTCTAAATTCTTTCATTAAGAGACTATGTTATTGTTTGTCAGTCTGTCTGCCCATTAGGAGGATATAAGTATCCCTTAAATCTGGGAATTATTTATTTTCACNTTAAGACCTGAAAGATTAACATTAAGATAATGCTTTATTCGAATATTATAATCATGGTTTCAGTATAAATTCTTTCATTAAGAGACTGTGTTATTGTTTGTCAGTCTGTCTGCCCATTAGGAGGATATAAGTATCCCTTAAATCTGGGAATTATTTATTTTCACCATAGCTTAACGTTAAAAAGAATTTAAATCTAGGGATGTCAGGGCATACGGTATATCTCAACATATATTTTAATGCCCACAATATTTTCCCCATGTGGTTTTTTCTTCCGTAACCATGGTAAATGCTAACTCATTGTTTATTGTTGTTCTGTCTCACATGAGAAAATACAAGCTGAAATCAGTCCATTCTGATTTCAAGAATTCTGTAAAGTAGTTTTGTATGTAATTATTAGGTTCAAATTTTAATATTAAATATTAACAGTAAACCATGAAAGAGATATAAACAAACACAGGATAGTTAAGATGCCACCGCCTTGAATGTCAGCTGGGCACAGTCATAACATGGAAAAAATCTGCATATTTCGTTCATTCCTACTAATCCTCCCCCACAGCATGATTGGTTCTTAAAGGGGCTCTCTAGTTGCCATATGGGTCTTGTTGTAAGCAGTTACGTCTATTAATTTTTTTTAGAAACAATAGATTATTTCAGCACAAGAATGCAAGTCAATATTTTGTGGCCAATTAATCAATTTCATTATTGAAACATAAATGAGGTCGTTGAATTGTGTCAAATAAAGCAAAAATTGCTGTAATTATCCCTCTCTATACGAATTTTATTCTTCTATACACCAATTTTTTTAAGCTATAGCGACTGTGCATGACAGATTTGTGTGTTACAATGGACACCTGTGTGCATGCGTCAAGCGCTGCGAACGGCGTAATGCGCGACCTGGGTNGCACAAGAATGCAAGTCAATATTTTGTGGCCAATTAATCAATTTCATTATTGAAACAGAAATGAGGTCGTTGAATTGTGTCAAATACAGCAAAAATTGCTGTAATTATCCCTCTCTATACGAATTTTATTCTTCTATACGCCAATTTTTTAAGCTATAGCGACTGTGCACGACAGATTTGTGTGTTACAATGGACACCTGTGTGCATGCGTCAAGCGCTGCGAACGGCGTAATGCGCGACCTGGGTCGGCATAAGGTGTTCTGCAAAAGCATTATTTTGTCCGAAAAAATAATTAATTGAAACTCTAGTTTGAACAGGTATTTCAAAATCTAACTAGAGGAAAGGAAAGTTGTACGCTCGAGCTATAGTTGCCCAAAATTAAGGCAATGGTCTCTGTTGATGGTGGAAGTAGGGAGAGTATTATATTCAGTTGATGTTACGGTTGGTAGAGAGGTTCCTGGAATCACATATGGACCAACCATACCTACCTCCACTTCAGCCACTATAACAATATGCCACGGCGCTGCTCGTGTGGCACCCAGCACAAGTGAAAGCTGCAAGCACAAGTAGTTGTGCTGTCACGTTGGCCAACGTGTCGGGAATATCGGATCTTTAATTACGCCTTGCGCAACCACTCCCCGACGTCAGGAATGCCAACCCGCCTGCCTGAGGGTGGAGGAAGTGCATGCCCTCCCTAGGTATATTCACTTCGCCGTGCTGATGATGATGATGCAGCCCACTGATATCGCATTCGGGAGTACCCGGGTTTGATTCCTGAGTTTGGTTTTCCATGGTTTTCTGAAATCACTCCAGGCGAATGCTGGGGTGCTTCCTTACTACAGCCCATGGACGGTTAGTCCCCCGTTCTTGCTTCTCTGAGCAACTTGCTCCTTCTCTAATGACCTCGCTGTCGACGAGACGTTAAGTCCTATCTATGTACGATGACATAGTGTCAGTTTTGGGCGAATAGTCACTGAACTCGGCGCTAGAGTTTAATTTGAAAAAGTACCACAAACCCGTTACGATAATACCTGGATCCTTTGAATGGTTTTTGCAGTGGATTATGTAAGTAATGTAGTGCAATGTAAGTAATGTAAATAGTATAATATAATTAATGTAATGTAAGCCAATGCAAATTAACGTAATTTAAATAATGTATTTTAAGAGTGTTGGTCACCAGAAATTTTTTTATTTTATTTGTGTACCAAGCATTGTTTAACTTGTACACATTATATGTAATGACATTTTCCTCGAAAAAAAAAAATTACTCTTTATATTGATGTCAAATACAATTTTTTTCTGTTTTGCTGCAGCCATAATAATAAATACTAATTAAGTTGCCCAAATGAAAAAAAAATTACAAAGTAAACTAACGCCATGGGCTACCTCATGACATATATGTCATTACCAAATAACATGCCATATAAATGAAAAAAAAATCGTTAAATATAAAGACATTTTTGCATATTTTTAACTTTTTTATGTATGAATTGTTATTTGGTAATTACAAATGTGTCACGCGGTGGCCCATGGCATTAGTTTACATTATAATTTTTTTATTTGTACAACTTATTTAGTATTTGTTATAATGCCAGCAGAAAAACAGAAAAAAATTTGAATTTGGCATTAAATTATTCAAAAAATATGAAGTGTAAATTTTTTTTATTCCAGGAAAATGTTATCACATATAATGTGTAAAATATGAACAATTTTTGGTACAAAAAATATAATGATTAATTTTTGGGGCCCAACACCCTTAAGTAACGTATTTTAGTAATGTAATTTAAGTAATGTAAAGTAATGCAATGTGATTTTTGCAATATAAGTAATGTAATGTAAGTAATTTAATGTAGGTAATGTNAATGTAATGTAAGTAATTTAATGTAGGTAATGTAATGTAGGTAATGTAATGTAAGTAATGTATGTAATTTAAATAATATAACGTTAGGTAATGTAAGTCACATAAAGCTGCATGTTGTTACTGTCTAGGTAGGGTCAGTATGGACGAGAGGTTGGCGCTGTTTGGAACCAGTTACCATATCCGAGGGACAGACTTGCCATTCCGGCCAACCCGATCAATGGATGAAGTGAGGGATGAGGTGCGGGTGTAGAGGTGCAGAGGTAACGGCAGCACTCCGAGAAAAACAGTCAGAAAAACTTCCGTCCACCGGGGTTTGAAACCAAGTCAGGGAACCCAGCAATGAGAAGCTATCATCGAATCATTGGGCTAACAGTAGTTCCTAATGGGACCAAGTAATTGAATTAGGTATTGTTTCAAACCTATGTACCCCTGCAGGGATTTATATTTCGCAAAAAAAAAAAAACCTCAGAACGCACAGAATTTGAAAGCAAGCTGAGATAAGCCACTGTCAAAATATACGCAAAACACAGAGAATTGCGCAGAAGTTAAGTGAATAATCTCAAAGGAGATGAGAGAGGAATAAAAGCAACAGAATGAGTAATCAAACAATTGAACGAGGATAGTGTGTACGGATAGTGCAAATAACACCCGACGACACACAGAAGATCACATATGAACAGAGTGGTGGAAAACAGAATCGTGCACAACGAAGACAAGCGCAGACAAAAATGGTAGGCTTTTTACAGCGAAGCAACGACGTTCCTCGAGTTGTTAACTTTTCCGTCTTCATGCCTAGTTATTTCAGAAACACACACAGTGGTAATAATTATTCTTGCAACGGCTTACGCACCTAGGCGCAGAGAAGTGAAAACTTTACTGGCAAAGCTGATCCTCGGATGACCATTTTCGAAGGCCCAGCTTATTTTCTCACTGAAGCCTAGTATTGCGTGTCCTTCCACGACAAGAAAAATGTAGCGTTGTCACATATATGTTGTCTTGTATATGTAAGTCGACTACGTACCACTGACAATTTTAGATACACAAATAGCCTATGTTACCATGACTCCCACACAGTACGTCAAAATCATGTAGTCAAAAAGTGATATGACGTTTCTCATCAGACCCGTGCTTTTATATATATATATGTATACACACACACCTGTTTCCATATTTAAATATATCTTCGTTAAATACCCCGTTATAGAAAGTGAAATGAATACTTAATGGGTATATTTATGAAAACAGTTGCGCTAACCGACAGTCTGAACAGTAGAGGTGAAAAATTGGGTGAGATGCGCATGTGAACTGCAATATTGGACTCTTTTTTTACTGCCGATGTGACTATCAGAAACAAAGGCTATATGATTTGAGGTTAGGACACCGCTTAAGTAAGTAAGTACTTTGAGAGGTTTCTAGACTTTTTTTAACCTAGTTTTAATACAACTGGAATATTTTCAAGTTAGTGAAAGTGCTTTACTCATATAAAAGGGTGGGGCTGTTAAGAAATTCGAATGTAAACAAACACATATCTCACTGTTGACGACGTGACATTGACAGTTTTACGGGCAATGAGCGAGTTAATTTTACATTCGTAGAAAACAGAAATCGTTCTACCTCACCCTTAGTCTATGTTCCAAACTATGCACTGGGAGAAAAATTTAGTTGCAGGTGTCTACCAAATAAATTTTCTTGAAAAGTACTTGTTTACAATGAATAATATTTTGTTCGCTAAACTAATATGGTGTTGATCGAAACACCTGCATTTTTTCCTTTGAAACTAATAAATAAAAAAAATAATTTGCTGATCTGAACAATTATTTGGTTGTGCCAACATCATATATGTGTACTTCGTATACACAACTACTTTTCAAGTACGTTCTACTAATCGGTTTGGTAACCGTAAAAGTTATAGGATAAATATCGTGGTAGAGTCAAATCAATATTTCGTTTGAAGCGAATAAAGTATTTGGTTACCTGGAACCATTTGATACTTACACCGGTACTACAGAATTAGTTACGGCAACAAAATCAGCTTAATCCAGAACTGGCATTTATATGGTTGGCTGTAGGGTAATCAGGTCATTTGATTGCCTTAGAAGGAAAATACGGTTTGAGAGTTAGTAATTTTCTAGACAATGAGGAAACTAACAGTGTCTGTGCATTTATTGATGCTTACTAATGGTGTAAACAATCCGAATGAAATAATTGCAACAGTAAACAAAAAAAGTAAAGCTGTAAAACTTGAAAACCTTTATTTACGAACATTTATAAATTAAAGTATGATTTGTTTTACAAACATTTACACGTCATAATTAGTCACGCTGATGCAAAATTTTCGGAATCGATAATGTTGTTACTTTTTTTTAATGATATCCGAAACTTTTTGATGTACGTAGAGCCATATAAATCTTCAGTTGAACCAACCAAATCGTACACGTTTGTGGCAAACAAATATGAAAAACAAAATTATTTGGTTTCAGCAACAAAATATTTAATTTCCCCTATATAAAAAACAATTAATTTGTGTACGCCAAACAAACTTTGTTTTATTCAACAAAACCATTTTCTCAGTGTGATTTCGACAGGTCAGATGGCAAATTAGCCGTTGACTATTGGAACTCTCGGACTGCTCACACATTTACCTATGATCCTTTTACGAACGGAGAAGTCGAATCTACCATCATTCAACATACATCACTGTTTCAACTTGTGTAATTATGTCCTGAAGTAATCCTCAAGCTATCGTGGTTTTCAGCGGTGTAATATTTAAATGGTTCGGTTGCTAATTNGTGGTGTAGTATTTAAATGGTTCGGTTGCTAATTCACAGATTAGGTTTAGTCAATGTATATCCTGTAATATTTTCCAGGGGTATTTTATGGATACACTCATCTTTATTTTATCGTATTTTGACTTAAACCGAAATAAGGGGGTAGGAACTTGCGTATTTGCATGTTTGTAACCTGAGCTCGATGCGCGATGCGGCAAGACCCCAAACTAGTATGTGCGTGCCTCGTACCACAATCTCGCAAGTGTGCATGTATAGTTATAAATTGGCCTACTGGATAAAGCTTAACCCGTCAGGATGAACGTGGTACACGGATGGGTGGAAGACACCCTAACGACTCCAGCCGCTATGGAAGAGGCGTATAATCAGACAATTTGAAATNTGTACACGGATGGGTGGAAGACACCCTAACGACTCCAGCCGCTATGGAAGAGGCGTATAATCAGACAATTTGAAATACTGACTTTTGAGTTTCAGGTGCTTGGCAAAAATATTATGTACAGTCATTTTTTTTTAATAAATGGAAAATGACGCTAGAACAGTTATTTGAGATTCAATATGCCTTGGAATAGCGTGGTATAGGCCACTCGCGGTTACTTTCAACTTTTCTGAAGTCCTGCTAAAGTTCTACTTGCAGAATATTCCTCCGCCTCAAGCAAACAAATCCTAATCGAGTGTAGAAAAGTACACCAAAGAGAAAGCACACCGCATCCCTGTTTTTATTCATATTAGTTAAATTGAAATATCATAATTTGTAGATAAATTATAAGTAAAACTTTAATTTAACCAAAAATAAGATGCTTTCATGTTAACACAAGTATAAAAGGCTTAATACATATTTACGATACAACTAAGCATATCATACATGGGGTGATTTTTTAAATGTTTGATTAAAAAAGTATAAAGAAACCGCGAATAGACTATAGTTTGATATCATAATCTGCGTAAGTACTAAACATGGTATAGTCAGTTCGCTGTTAATTGAGCACTTCTCAAATCTTTGCGAACTAAATACCTCTCTCCTCAGCATATCCTTTCAGCATATGTTTAATTTCCTTTGTCATGGCTCTAGTTACTATCCCTNCTAAATACCTCTCTCCTCAGCATATCCTTTCAGCATATGTTTAATTTCCTTTGTCATGGCTCTAGTTACTATCCCTGCACCAGTACGTAAAGTAAAAAAGTTAAATTTTAAAAAAACTAAAAGTGTTTTAACATGTGCCAATTTGTATTCTTATGTGTATAAAGTAAAAAATGCCAACTTAATTAGCCATAAATTTAAACATTCAATTCGCAATACAACGTTAAGGCTAATAACTATTNCTAAATACCTCTCTCCTCAGCATATCCTTTCAGCATATGTTTAATTTCCTTTGTCATGGCTCTAGTTACTATCCCTTCACCAGTACGTAAAGTAAAAAAGTTAAATTTTTTAAAAACTAAAAGTGTTTTAACATGTGCCAATTTGTATTCTTATGTGTATAACGTAAAAAATGCCAACTTAATTAGCCATAAATTTAAACATTCAATTCGCAATACAACGTTAAGGCTAATAACTATTTACTTAAGGGTGCTGGTCACCAAATATTTTACTATTTCATGCTTGCACGAAACACCATTCAACTTGTAGAAATTACTTATTAGTACTCTTTCCTCAGAAAAAATTAGACAGCATACTTTTTGCACCATGGAATATCAAAATCACAATTTTATCTTTTTTGGGACGTACTAATAAAATAAAATAAATCATTTACAGAAAATTTAACAAAGGCGACTGAAAGGTAGTGCATTAATCAATTTTAAGGCACGATTTAAAAAACTTGTTTTAAAAAAATCACACACTGCTACAAATTAAAAATACACAAGATATTTGTTATTTTGAGTATTTTTTTTTATTGCGGAAACATTTCATAGCGTGATTTTAAAGCTTCATTGAAGTAAGTCACGGAAAGAGACGTGTAAAATCCACGTTACTATTCGGTGACACGCTAGATTTCACTGCTCTGTGCCTTCTTCAGGGCAATGTGTGATTTAATTGGCTACTGACGACTTTATGGCGTCATTTACCTGTGTTGTCGCTTTACCAGATATTGATTACTATTGGCTGAAAGTTGCTTTTGGACGCTCCACACAAGTTGTCTGCCAATGGCAACAGTCATACGAGCATACAGAGTCTTGGAGTTTAGTCCGCACCNTTTTTATTGCGGAAACATTTCATAGCGTGATTTTAAAGCTTCATTGAAGTAAGTCACGGAAAGAGACGTGTAAAATTCACGTTACTATTCGGTGACACGCTAGATTTCACTGCTCTGTGCCTTCTTCAGGGCAATGTGTGATTTAATTGGCTACTGACGACTTTATGGCGTCATTTACCTGTGTTGTCGCTTTACCAGATATTGATTACTATTGGCTGAAAGTTGCTTTGGGACGCTCCACACAAGTTGTCTGCCAATGGCAACAGTCATACGAGCATACAGAGTCTTGGAGTTTAGTCCGCACCNGGGACGCTCCACACAAGTTGTCTGCCAATGGCAACAGTCATACGAGCATACAGAGTCTTGGAGTTTAGTCCGCACCAAATGATAATGCGAATTTTGCTAGCCCTTGCTCATTGTACCTTATTTCAATGCGAACTATCTACATTCGGTGAGTGAGTTCTTTTTTTAAATTTGTACGCACCAAAATACAAATATTGCTATTTTAAAGGTCCTTTGTGTAAAAAATATGCAGTTTTGAAATTTAAGAGAGGAAATAGAACTCGTAAGTAATATGTACAATGCGAACAGCATTTCGTACAATTATAAAATAGTGAATTTTTTGGTGGCCTGCAGACTTAATTCGTTGCCAACTTCACCGGGAGCCTTCAAGCCTGTGTGTACAGTAACACATACGCAGTAAACGGGTAGTGATTTTTTTTTATGTTTGTTTTAAAAGTACTGACTACCGTGAACAGCTACTGAAATAANGGGGGGGGGGGAGACTACGCAACTGTCGTAAGAGACGGCGCGCTCACAAGGTCGCTTATTGCGTGCCACCTTCCCCCGGTGGGGATATAGTAGGACGCGCTCGCTGGCGAAAAGGCTGTTTGAGCAATACCACATCCCGGGAGCGGAGATACCTCGCCTAATCAGCACTTGCACGGCATTGGATTAAAATACAAATCTGCATTCGAATCGACAAGAGGAAGTCTCTCCAGTTGGTATGCCAAGGCCGCCCGCTTTTTTAATTTAACCAGTCCCGTGGCGCCTATTCACTTGACGAGTGAGCTGCGGAGCAGTATGTCTGACATACACTTATTTATAGGATGTCCACGATTGAGGGGAATGGTNACTTGACGAGTGAGCTGCGGAGCAGTATGTCTGACATACACTTATTTATAGGATGTCCACGATTGAGGGGAATGGTGCACGAAAGCCGGCGTGTATTTAAATAATTTTTGTCACAATTGTTTTCCGAACGATATTTCGAAATTTTTTACACGATAAGATATACCTACGTGATAATTTCGAACACCTTCTTTCACTGCTAGATATTCGCTGCCTTAACTGTTGTCGGAACACTGACAGAAGGTAATATACTCTGTTCACGGTNCACTGACAGAAGGTAATATACTCTGTTCACGGTTTCTTCAAACGTTTTGAATCAAACCTTTGAAAAACCACCCCGCGTGTGACGTGTCTGGTTCTTTCCGTAATATGCTACGTATAACAAGCATTTTACACTTCTGTTCACATGAAATTACACTTTTAATTATATTATATTTACAAATTACAATGTTTCATTTGTAAATAATATTAATAAGAACAGAGAGAAAAATGGTGTGTTGGTAATGCTTAGTAAGATCAAGTCTCGGTTAATTTTTGTTGCATGAAGCGGAGGAATATTCTGGAAGTATAACTTCAGCAGGGCTTCAGAAAAGTTGGAAGTAACTGTAAATGGAATACAAATAATATCTTATTTCTTATCGTCAATCATTGCTCCGAGAATAGCAAAGGCGGTGAATATGTAAAAGTGTGAAAAGGTGTTTATAATTATTATTTGTCTTTTATTGCCTACATTTTCGACAAACCCTTTGTTAAAGAACTTGTGATGAAAACCGGGCAAAATATAGTGCTTTCGTGCACCAGTCACCATAACTGAGTACTTTTGAAAGTCCTGCTGAGGATCTACTTTTATTCTCGATTTGTATCCGTCCGCCATATATAAAATCAACTTTCCCATTTGCACCGTCAAACTTTGCTAAACAAGCGAAGACTCCAGCTTCTGCTTCAACTAAAAGTTTAACAGCATCTACGTCTCAATCTAATTTCAGTGAAACTGAATCNCGAAGACTCCAGCTTCTGCTTCAACTAAAAGTTTAACAGCATCTACGTCTCAATCTAATTTCAGTGAAACTGAATCTGGTAAGTTTTTGACGGGTTCGACTTCTGATATTTAGACAAAAGCAGTCACAGAAACTATACTCTAAATCCGAATCGGTGATATCAATCAGTGAAAAATATGTAACTTTAAGTCAGATAATTAGCTACTTCTGACCGGCGCATCAGGTAAATTAACTGGTAACAAGTGATTTATAACAGTGGCATTCTTTAAATTCAGTGGGAAATCACAAATAGATCAGTGGAATTCAACCACTATGTTAATTAGTTATCTGGCACTGATTATCAGTTGCTCAATTCTCACTGTTTACACTGATTTGGCTCAATGCTCACTGATTCAGGTTTAGAGTGTACAGACAGAAACGGTTCACCTGAATACGATATTGGCGTTTACGTTGGTAAAAGTAATCAACTCTATGATTTCACGAAGAGTCATTTATTAGAAAATCCATGTGGTCTATCTACTGATTCATACAATTTTCCATATTCTGTACATTCAAAGGGTGGCAGGGAAGTTAAGCGCAACGTTAAATGTCCTCATCTCGCAGGACACCGTTGGCTTGTTCTCTCCCCTGTTCATCGTGGTCTGTTTTGTAAGCATCGTGTTGTCTTNCTCATCTCGCAGGACACCGTTGGCTTGTTCTCTCCCCTGTTCATCGTGGTCTGTTTTGTAAGCATCGTGTTGTCTTTGCTGGTGACCATGGAACGTGTCAAAGCAACAGTCCACTGGGAATGTTCGTGAAGAAACCTCTAACGTCTTTTGCTAAACTTTATGGAAATGATTGCTTCGTCACCACTCGCTAGAATACAAAATATCATAAAAATGCAATTAGCGCAGGTAAAAATTTCCTACGCTCATATCATGCGCCTGATCTAGAAGTTATAAATAAAGTTAACAAGAAACGTTTGGCTCAAGTTCAATAAAACCGTGCTCGGCTCCGCCCTATAATTGAAACCATAGTTTTATGTGGGCGCCAAAATATTCACTTACGTGGGCATAGAGAAAATGGTTCCATTTAATCCATTTCCCTTCCAACATCTAACAACAATAGACTCGTCAGCAATGAAGGAAATTTCAATAAGCTTTTACGTTTCCGGATTGCTGCAGGTAATACTGAACTGGAGAAACAGCTCAAAAATGTGTCTGCTAATGCAACTTATATCCGTAAAACCACACAAAATGAACACATTAACAGTTGCGGCGAAGATATACAGAAAATAATCCTTGAAAGGGTTCACCAAGCAAAGTGGTTTTTATTAATATTTGATTACACTACTGCGCATTTCTTAAAGAACAGATGAGCATTTATGCCAGATATGTGCACGAGAATATTTGTCGGGTGAATTTTGTGGTTTTTATTGATTGTTAGGAATCACACAGATCTGAAGACATCGAAAGAGAAGAGAAACGTCTATCCTGCAAATCTCTCATCCACGTTGTAATAGACTTTTGCAAAAAACACTCTCTTGACTTGGAGCAAAATTCTGTTGGTATCGGAACGGATAATTGTGCAGTTATGGCTTCTGAAATGAAGGGTGCTGTTCAGGAAATATATAAAATTGCGCCTAACGCAAAACGTTACCCTTGTTTGAATCATACCATGAACAACTCTCTTAAGAAAAACTAACAATGTCATAGTATTTCGCAACTCTGTGGCCAAAATGAAAGAGATTATATCTTTCTCCAATTTGTCAGCGAAAGTTACAGTTGTTTTCCGTAATTCGCTTGGTCGTTCCTTTTCGGGTCTTTGTGAAACTAGGTGGCAAGAGAAACATGATGGAACAATTCAATTTTGCAAATTGCTACCTAAANCTTTTCGGGTCTTTGTGAAACTAGGTGGCAAGAGAAACATGATGGAACAATTCAATTTTGCAAATTGCTACCTAAAATTTGCGAAGGTCTGGGAAAAATGATTAAATGGGCTAGTAGTTCCGAAACGAACGCCAAGGCATATGAACTTATTAAAAACATCACTGACAGTGAATTCATTGTAACAAAATTTGCTTTAAGTGATGTTTTAGGTACAAATCTTGCATTAGGTCGACTCCTGCAGTCACATACACTTGATGCTGTATCCGCTATTAATGCACTTAAAGATCAGTGTTGCACAAAATGAGAGAAGATGCTAATTCTTGCTTTAAAAATATATTTCTCAAAGCAGATGAAATTGCAAAAGTGCTAAATGTCGAAATACCAAGACCGCGTACACCCCGAAAATCCGTGTATAAGGCAAACTCTCCTAGCGTCGATCAAGGACCAGGTTTTATAGGACTACCATTTACACACCCCTTCTCGATCACGTTCTGGATGACCTGCGGAATCGTCTACCTGAAGAAGTCCTGACGAATTACGATCTTCGCTTGCTTATGCCCTCCATTATAATTAAAATTATCACAGAGTCCACAAATGTATCAGAGGCAATAAACAATCTTCAAAAACGAGTATCAAATATGTCGCAAGCACACGAGCATGCTTTGAATGACTGTGCAATTAGTTTGGAGCCAGATCACGCTATATGGCTGGAAAAGTGGCAGCTAGTAAACACTGAAAAAAGTGATATTCAGATTACTGCTTTGAAAGAGTTAAAAGTTACAGATAAAGACATGTTTACAGCCATACGCATCCTAATAAACATTTTAGCTACATTACCAGTGAGTGTTGCAGCGGAGGAAAGGACTTTTTTCAACTTTGCGTTGCCTGAAACCTCGCCTACGTACACGAACTGCAGAGGAGAGACTTAGCGGACTGGCGCTTCTACATATCCATACGGATATCAAAGTTGATGTGGAGAGCATTATAGACAGACACGCAAAGCGCAAAACAAGAAGTTGGATTTTATTTTGTGCAGTACAATTTAGCACAGATTTACTTATAACTACAAGGGATATTCTTTTAAATTATTTGTGTAATAGTTAGTTAGTTATGTATGTCTTCCAAAATCTATGTTGCCATTCCTTCATCAAAGTAATTTTTGTTTAACTGAGATATTAAATTAAAACCTCTTTTGCTTGATAATTCCGATTGTAACCTTTTAATTTGAATTGAATTTTTTTTTNCTGAGATATTAAATTAAAACCTCTTTTGCTTGATAATTCCGATTGTAACCTTTTAATTTGAATTGAATTTTTTTTTAAATATTGATTTGTTTGTTGTTTACGGATATCGCATGTTGAATTTGTATTGTGCTTATTTGTAAGCACTGATGTGTTTTTGTGTGTTTTGCCTGCAATTTGTTTGTGGTGATCTGTTCCGGTGTCTACTTGATTTTCGTCGATACATGTCAAAGCTTTCTAAACAATAGTAGAATTAAACTCTATCTGTCCTGAATATAAATTGCTGTGAGTCATTATTTATGACACAATTTATTAAATGATGTTTTTGTAGAAAATTGTTTATGGAGCATTTATAGTGTGTTTTAATAAGTATGTAGGCCTACCAGGTGATAATTTTACAGTAAGTGCCTCACGTACCACTTCTCTGAAGATTCTTAAGAAGCCCCTCCCCCCTTTCCCAAAAAAAAATTGTTAATTCCTGTATCCTCTCCTGACTACATTTTACATCACCCATAGTTTTTGCACAAACAGCTAAATACGGTTTTACGTTGTTGTGTGTCCGCCATTTTGCTGAAGCTCTTGGATACGGGTCAGTATAGTACAAAAATTTCTTGAGGTCTATTACAAACACGACCCTTGTAGTTTTACGAACTAAAAGTTTCACAAGGGAAATTTTTGTACTTTTAGAAGCATTCGTAAAATTACAAACAATTTCTCAGTAAAAGTTACAAATGGTATTTACAGTGTGAGTACGGTGGAATATGCGCACTGTGTTTATTACTTGCATAGAAGTATTTCTTTAAAAAGGTAGTGTGGAAGTATAAAACCATGTCTGAAAGGAAAAAGTAACTATGGCCTCTAAAGTTCTCACTTTACCATTAACAGCCTATACGGAATACGACTCTCGCATTGTACGTCTGACAGTCAAACGATCTTTCCTCATGGTGCTCTGTGAGGATCGTCCACAGGCCTTAGCTGTGTGTGGGGACCTTCACGTGTCCATTTCTTCCAATACAACTTCACTGCGAAGTCCAACCGACCCAAATGAGGGGCAATTTGGCGCCTCGTCCGGTATGCCTTTCACCGTCCTGAAATATGGCGCCTCTCATACACTGTAAGTTGTCCGTGCGACTTTCTGGGACGTCGTATCGGCATACCAGTCACCTTTTAATCGGTTTTGGGAAGTATTTTGCATATCACATCACATGAGGTACCATAAAGGCTGTCTATATACGATGGCAGCGCCCTCAAACAATGCATTTTGTTACGATTGCAGCACAAGAAACGAGGCCGGGTAAGGCCGGAAAGCGGTCAACGATTGTTATTAGAACAAAATGTTCACAAACAACGGTGTCTGCAACGCAACGACTGAAAATGCAAGAATCTGCAGAAGTACGTAGAATATCTGGACCTGGCTGGCACAGTGGGGTTTGCGACAATTTCATCAACTTCTAACGTCAGTAACCCCGCCCAGGCTACAAGGGAGAGCCAATAGGAATCAAGGATATCGGAGAAGGTGGGAGTGAACGAGAAGTGTGGAGGACACGGCGGCTAAGGGCCGGGGGGTCAGTAGGCGTCGGTCCTCCCTGAACAGCGTCTCCGAGCGGCGATTGGGGGTAAGTGTTTTACGCTAGGGTGAGAGAGCGAGCCCGGAGCCCCTTATATCCTTTTCCTCCCATAACAGATTGCCCTTCATACTTACCTCGATCCCTAACCCCACCAACCACATCACGCTGTTATTATTGTAAGTTGAATCAGTAAAGGTCCTCCTGAATTAATTAGTTTTGCATGTACCCTTGCACGGAACTTCTGATAGTTTTGAAATTAAGGTAAAAACCGAATCTTCGAATTTTATAAAAGGTTTGTGTTGATTGTAAAAATGTTATTGTCATTTCCAAAATGAAAACCACTTTAATTTAAATATACACAGGATTTGGTAGGAATCTGGCCGACAAATTTGCGAGGTGATTCCTTGCGCAAAATCAAGTGGGAAATACATCAGATACTTTACACCTAAACTTAATATTAAGACATATATAAACCCTTGAAAATTTACATTTTTAAAAGTATTCTTGAAAAATACCAAAAAAACTAAGTGGTATTATGTTACAATTCTCCGAACGCATTTTTTGTTATTAGGATCTTCAACCTAAGAGCAAAATCTAATTAATAGGCTACTTCGCCAGTCTCTTTTTGACGGCAACTTGTTTACCATAAGAATTTTTTTATGTTGGATGCTGNAATTAATAGGCTACTTCGCCAGTCTCTTTTTGACGGCAACTTGTTTACCATAAGAATTTTTTTATGTTGGATGCTGGTTTATTGAGCAGAATAACGCAATTATGTAACAAAACAACCGTTTTATAGAAACTACCCAATCGTATTATAGAAATTACCCAGGTCCTTCCGTTTTCGATTAAAACGCTCACAAATTTTTGGCTGCAGCCATACAGTGTCAATATAGGCAATACTACATACATGCATACTTATATGGAACGCTGCTTTAAATATTACACAATCGATGGTGGAGAACATTTTAACACTTACTGCAAACAGCATGTTCCGTACATTAATCAGCTTACAGTAGTGAAGCTGCCTGTTTGTTTCTGGTGATAGTCAGTATGTAAACGCCTGCGTAAAGTGTTTGTATTGCCTACGTATCTAGTAATGCATCACTGCTGCCGAAAGTTTTGTGTAGTTTCACACGAAAACGGAAGTCCTGGGCAGTTGCAGCAAGTGGATATTTTGTTAATTATGCTGTATTGCTCAATAAACTAGCAACAAACGTTCATAATTCCTTAGGGTAAAAAGTTGCCCAAAAGGAGGGTGGCCAACCCTGTTATTTTCATTACGAAGGGAGATATTATTGAGAGTTCTTCTTAAGTTGGAGAACCCGATAAAATAAAATAATTTTCGGCTAATTGTAATTTAATTTCACATTATTTCCGATATTTTGTCTATAAATTGTGCGGTTTTGAAAATAAATACTACCAAAATTTTTCTCATTATGAAGAAAATTACCTTTCGCGGTGGATGTTTAGACTGGATGGATGTATGTAGTTATTTAACTTATTTTAACTATTTTAATTTATTTGCTGTTTATATTATAAAACTTTACGTAGCGAAAAATTTATGTAAATTACAGCTTCTAAAAACATGTAATTGCTACAGAAAATATATATGTTTTTAAAAGTATAGAACCAGTTACGAAGCTCTGCTTTGAAGTGAATTATCATGATAATCTAACTTCGACATCACCTTTCGCCTGCAGACGAAGCGATAAAAGAAAGGAAACGAGCACGAACGACTTTCCTGTTAAGGGAGCCGTCTGTCTAGAAGTATTTTGCGTATCCGAGGCCTAGAAGCGTGGAAGCTCTAAGGGTGACCTAGATGGGCGCAACGAATGTCTGGTCGCCTTTACGTGCAATGCACTCAATTGCAGTGTAGTCTTTCCCTCGTCAACTCGCGTCACAGCACTTTCAATTGCTACAAGTGCAATAATCAAGACAAATGTGAACTGCATGTCCCTGTGCTATTACGTCAAGTAACCTATACTGGGAAGTTTCGTAGGCCTACCTAAAAACTGTGAAACACTCGCATTGGCTTTTTCCGTAATTAGAAACTGGAATAGAGAACGAAAACTACTGTACGGAGAGAGGGGAAATTTCTTGGATGCTATTCGTAAGCAGACACCGGTCAGAAATATTTAACAGTTTTTAAATGTCAACAATACGACTGAATGTCTGCGCTCTGTTTCGGGATCTCAGGCGACGGGGCGACGGCGTCCTTAGTACTTGTCCACTACTCCATACCCCTGCCTTCCACGACGGTTAGGCCTCACAGCGACAATATCACAAACGTTAATGGAACAATCTGCTCGCCGAAAGGGGACAATTCAGATACGCGAAATGAATAGCGATTTCACATCCATTGTAACTGTGCTGCGAACAAAGCCCACCTTCTTTGTCGGCCGNAGATACGCGAAATGAATAGCGATTTCACATCCATTGTAACTGTGCTGCGAACAAAGCCCACCTTCTTTGTCGGCCGCCACAATGCTGATAGCATAATGGACACCAGAGATTTGAGCTCCACTTACTGGGGCCTCGGGACTCATCCCGCCGTCGTTGGTAAGAAACCGGCGGCGATGCCGTTGATACTGCTGTGCATTTATCACCGTCAGCATAGATAGTTTTCCTTAACTCTAGCTGAAGAAATCACACACGTTACAAGTACCGTTAGTAATTTATCACGAGAAAGTTGACTATATGCTGTCCACGGTAAAGTGAGCACTTTTCAGGCCCTAGTTACTTTTTTCTTGCAGCCATTTTTTATCCGTTCCCAACTTTTTAAATAAATATTACTATGTAAGTAATAAACACAGAGTGCATATTCCACCGCGCTCGAAAGTTAACGTCTAAGGCTAAATTGAAATATATTTATTGACTATTATTCCAAATGAGAGGGCTTTCAAAAATGCTCACTTTAGAATGAATAGCCTATACTCATTAAGTTTCGCTTAAGACTCTCACTTACCATGGAGCTGGTTTCCGCGTTTTATGCCGAGAGGCGCAGGAGCGATAAAAGCGACACTGCCTCGTGCATCAAGTACGCCATCACCACTAAGCGCTAGTCTCTGGACTGACGTGCAGTGTTCTCGTCGCACTGCGTGTACCTATGGGACTTTTAGTGGCGGTCACCCTATTATTTTATTGGTGGAAAATCTGTAGGAATGTTCAATGCAGGGCCCTCGAGTAGTTTGGTATGTATCTGATGCGTATATTTTGAGATACAGAGCTTTGAAAAAGCAGCTTTTATGCGTTTTGAAGTACTCAAAATCGGAGTTTCTAGTGTGAAGTGTGTGTTCTTTCCGTAGATCTGCACATTGGGCGCACATTTAATAGTTTCGCAGAAAACGTGAATTTCTAACATCCTGTAACGCAGTTCAAGCCCCAGGTAGACGGGAGCCTATGTATGTATGTTGTGACAAGCGTAAATGGCGAAGACACAATTGTATTATTATCATTTTATAAAGTTATGGTACGAGGGTCATTCGGAAAGTAAGGTCCGATTTCTTATAAAACATAAACCATCACAGATTTTTTTCAAAAAACTTTTTTTATTAAATTCCTTACATGTTTCTCTATTTTTCTACATAGTTTCCATATTTGTTTAAACATATGTCATAACGTTCTACACGCTTTTGTATGCCTAAGTCATAGACGTCTGCCGCCTATGAGGATAACCAGTCAGTAACTGCTTCTTTCACCTCGACATCTGTGGCGAAGCGCTTGTCTACCTGAAGGCGTTTGCCTTGATACGGTGCAACATTTGCCCCTGATCAACGTCTTGCGGGCCAGAGGCGCACCATATGCAGTGGTCCGGTATATCTGGAGCTTGTACTCCCAGGCCACTACTACTCTTCAGTTGCCAAATTTAACTATAATAAAAAAAAAAGTTTTTTGAAACATACAAAATTGTTTACATATCTCCGGGCTTATATACCGAGGTAAGTGTCACAGTGATGAACCTTCGGAATCGCATTCAGGAGGAGCTGAGTTCGAATCCCGGTCCGGCCATCTTGATTCATGTTTTCCGTGGTNATACATAGTTTTTTGAAACATACAAAATTGTTTACATGTCTCCGGGCTTATATACCGAGGTAAGTGTCACAGTGATGAACCTTCGGAATCGCATTCAGGAGGAGCTGAGTTCGAATCCCGGTCCGGCCATCTTGATTCATGTTTTCCGTGGTTTCCAGTAATCACTCCAGACGAAATGATGGGATGGTTCCTCCCCGTCCTTGCTTCTCTGAGCAACTTGCGCTGTCTCTAATGACTGCGCTGTCGACGAGGTGTCAAACCCTACTTACCTTCTATGTTTACAATAAACTTAAAACCAACAGTATTGCTAGTTAAAATTAAGCTTCATTTTACACATTCCGTATTATGTGTTGTAAAATGTACTCTAGTTTACTTGTAGTGCTACAAAAATAATTTTTCCAGCTCGTTTACAAAATTATTTTTGTAAAAATACAAAAACAAAATTCACAGTGTAAGCCTGTTTCCAACGCTCCTTAATTCCTCCACCGCTCCATTTTCCCCTCATTTCACCCGTACCGACTATCAAGACCTCTTTGTTAAGAGTCGTTCAAAACCTCTCAGTTATCTTTACAGTGTATGCAAGCAAATAACTAATTGCGTGCCAGTTCCTCTATTTTTAAAATTATCTATTAATTTATCCTGTACTGTACTCAAATATAGCTGTTATAGTCCATCCACGACTAGTTCAAACTTTTCTGAAGCCCTGTTTCAGATCTACTTTCAGTATATCCCTCCGCCTCATGCAGACAACGCCTNACTAGTTCAAACTTTTCTGAAGCCCTGTTTCAGATCTACTTTCAGTATATCCCTCCGCCTCATGCAGACAACGCCTAACTAGCTTCAGAAAATTACACCAAAGGGTCAACGCACCGCATCTGTGCTTACTCATTTTAATAATATTTTGCATGATGACTATTTCTTGCTACGCCTTGCCAACGCACCTATTTTCTCTCTGTATTTATTCATTTTAATTATAAATGAAATTTTATGATTTATAGATAAAATATAAGTGAAGGTTTATTTTAACCAATATTAAGATATTTTTNAATTATAAATGAAATTTTATGATTTATAGATAAAATATAAGTGAAGGTTTATTTTAACCAATATTAAGATATTTTTTAATGTAAACTGAATTATGAAGCGCTCAAAATACGTGACATATTTAAGAAACAATGAAACATATCATTTATAGGGGTGATTTTTCACAGTTTTGATTTTAAAAGCGTGAAGATAGTGCAGATAGACCATATAGGCTGGTCNAATTTATAGGGGTGATTTTTCACAGTTTTGATTTTAAAAGCGTGAAGATAGTGCAGATAGACCATATAGGCTGGTCATGGCAAACTGAGCCCTGTTTCAAGCTTTTTTTAAGATATACGTGTAAGCACATTAAGTATTATTTCACCATATGTAAAATTGACATTGCCATGGACCTGATCACTTCATTCATGCGTCGGTCAAGAAACACTTTGGAAGTGTTATATAAAAGTTAATATTGTACAAATATGCGAATTATTACACAAATGTACGTTAAAAAGACAGAAATCTAAATAAATAACTTCAGTATTCACAAATATGTATCTAACACTTTTAATTCAACGTTAAGACATGGAACTATTTTTCCCTCCGTCGTTACCAACTTTACTGGGCGCTTGCCAGTTCAGTGTACTTGTTAAAATATATGCAGGTAGGGGCAGTGATATTTTTCAAAGGTTGATTTGAAAACTGCTGAAATAACCGTGAACATCCTATATAGGTTGTTAATGGTAAAGTGAGCACTTTTGAGGCCCTAGTTACTTTTCTTATTTCAGCCATTTTTCATCCTTTAACGGCCATTTTCAATAAATATTGCCATGTACGTGGTAAACACGGTGTGTATATTCCACCGCACTCGGAAGTTAACGTCTAAGGCTAAAATAAGATATATTTATTGGCTATTATTCCAAATGGGAGGGCTTTCAAAAGTGCTCACTTTACCGTGAATAGCCTTTACCACTGCCGACCACCACTGCGGAAGTCTCTGGGAGGCAAGCTAGATTCGCCGGCCGCGGCGTGCTTGGTGACTCAAAGTGAAAATTAGGGGTCGTGGGAAGACACATACTTGGCATGACTCGTCAAGCTTCTGTCGGGCTGACAGCAACTGGAATTTACAGATTAACGGAGGTCGCACGAAGAGATTAAGTGACGAGCTGAAGTGCCATTGATGTCAGAGAAGACGCGTGCGTGGCAAGTAAGATACGAATTCCGCGCAAACTGGTTACCAACGTACGAAAGTCATACCCGAAATATTTCTCGCCCCACATTTATTACAACTGATGAAATGACAGAACAGAATTTAATTTGAATGAAGTCCCCTGTAATTTCAGAAGATACAAATTGAGATTCATTACTTTATTAGTAATGCCTTCAAGATAATTATTAAATTGATACAGGTAGTAAAGTGGTGCATATGGATTTTTTTGAAGGGTTCTCAAGTTTGAAAAAGAATTAAGAGACTTTCTTATAATCTCGAATGGCAACGTACAGGATGGTCCGCCTAACATGGACACCCCCAAAATTTCCGGAACGGTTGCAGATCACGAAATGCTGTTTTGGCTAAATAAAATTACGTACGCGGGGAAGTAATTTGCTACAAAGTGACTATTCATAACACGTGTATGGAAAGAAATAATTAAACCACATATGATGTTCCCCTTGAAACATACACATTTATTTTAACGGCGTCTGAAAGTACTTGCAAAGAGTTATTCAGTATTATAGCATATTCAATAGGAAAAAACACAAAAAAANTTTAACGGCGTCTGAAAGTACTTGCAAAGAGTTATTCAGTATTATAGCATATTCAATAGGAAAAAACACAAAAAAACGCCAAGAAATAATATTCAAATGTTATCAAGTTAGGTGGGTCGGTAGTATGGGGCAGTGGACTTGTACNAAAAAAAACGCCAAGAAATAATATTCAAATGTTATCAAGTTAGGTGGGTCGGTAGTATGGGGCAGTGGACTTGTACTCACAGCTGTAAGCAAGCAACACGCGCCGTGACTCATCCTGGCGGGAGCGCTTAGCAACGCAGCACCAGACCATNTGTAAGCAAGCAACACGCGCCGTGACTCATCCTGGCGGGAGCGCTTAGCAACGCAGCACCAGACCATGTAATCTGTTGTGATAAGTGGCATTGCAGTGTGTGGTACATAACGAACTTCACGAATGAGGAAACACTGGATGCTCAGCTTATTTATGGTAAGAGTGGTAGAAATGCCAAGCAAGCCGTCCAAATGTATGCTGAAAGGTATCCTAATCGGACGCCCATCTCACGGCAAACGATACTAAGAATTGACACACGTCTCCTGTCACGAGGTGATTTGAATTCCACAACACGAGTGCGACGAAAGACCGCTACGGGCGAGACGCATCAACACGATGCGCTGGCACGTGTCAATGTAAACCCCCACATTGGTGCGCGAGAACTTTCCAGGTTCGTAGGAATAAGTAAAACAAGTGTGTTACGGATACTGCGCCAACGAAAATTCCATCCATATCACGTGGCTCGTCATCAGGCATTACATGAAGGTGATTTCCAGCAGTGTGTTCAGTTTTGTAAGTTTGTTCTGATGTCTGTAAGATATGGCAGCAAATTTCTGAAGAACATACTAATTATCCATGAAGCTACCTTCACAAACCATGAGCGCGTGAATTTACGAAATATGCGCTACTGGGCGACGGTGAATCCGCGTTGGGTCCGGCACGTGGAGCACCAGCGACAGTGTAAAGTGAACGTGCGGTGTGGAATCATTAAAGACTACGCCATAGGGCCATACTTCATTTAAGGGGAAATGACCGGCTCTACGTACACCCATTTCCTCAGAGAGACCTTACCGGCACTTCTGGAAGACATACCGCTCGACATACGTCGTGATATGTGGTTTCAGCATGATGGTTGTCCTGCGCATTTTGCTTTGGTGGCGAGGCAAGTGTTAATTGAAACGTTTCCCAACCAGTGGTTAGGGCTTGGTTGTGTTATAAGATGGCCAGTTCGCTCCCCGACCTCACACCTCTCGATTTGTTCCCTGTGGGTAGCTTGCAGAGGCATTACGCCAGAAACACTTCAGGCCGCTCGTCAATCGCTACATGTGCGTTTACATATGTGTATTGCTNTTGCAGAGGCATTACGCCAGAAACACTTCAGGCCGCTCGTCAATCGCTACATGTGCGTTTACATATGTGTATTGCTATTGATGGTAAACACATCGAGCACATGCTGTGAAAATACCTAATGTGAAGCGTTTCAACAATAAATGTGCTCTTTTNGTTGATGGTAAACACATCGAGCACATGCTGTGAAAATACCTAATGTGAAGCGTTTCAACAATAAATGTGCTCTTTTGTTCTATGCGTGCGGATGTGATTGCGTTTCTCCTTAGGTTGGTTTGTTCTATTTTTGTTGTGCATCTGTTCGTACTCGTTACTCACTCGTTACTCGCTGACCAGGAAACAAACCTCCTAAATTACGTTGGTATCAGAATAAAATATAATGTATTGATATCAGACTTGCACTCACATTGCTCGTCTTCCCTCCGCTGCGGTGCTCTCCTTTGTCCAAAATCGCATCCCGTTCTCCTACGCTGCTATAAGGAAGCGGTCCCGTCAGGATGTGTCACGGCGCGTGTTGCTTGCTTACAGCTGTGAGTACAGGTCCACTGCCCCATGCTACCGACCCATCTAACTTAAAACTTAATCGTATTTGCACATTATTTCTTGGCGTTTCTGTGTTACTTTCCAATGCATATGCTATATCACGGAATTCCTCTTTGCGCGTACTTGCAGATGCCATTGAAATAAATGTATGTTTCCAGGGGAAAAATCATATGTGGCTTAATTATTTATGTGCATACACGGGTTACAAACAGTCACTCTAAAGCAAACTACTTGCCGCCGTACGTAATTTCATTTAGCGAAAACCCCATTTCGTGATCTGCAATCGTTTCGGAAATTTTGGGGGCGTCCACGTTAGGCGGACCTTCCTGTATAGTTTCGTGAACAACTGTGTAACATACAACTTGTGCTATTACTTACTTTGGTGCCGAGTATGTGTTGATTTTGGGTTTATATACGTTATTCGAAAAACGATAACTATTTTTATTCCTTAAACTATACATTGTATCAGCACTAAGTCGAAAAGTTGCAATTTTGTGATTTTAATGTTGACAAATCAATATAGTCAAGCCAAAACTTGCGGCATAGAAAGGAACTAAGTCTGCACAGTACATACAGAACAAACTATTTGTTGGATGTGGTCATGTTCCAAAGAACCGCACTAAGTCAATGACTTGGTGCGTTTCCCCACCACATTCAATTTACCACTTAGTTCCTTTCACTACCACGGGTAGCATTACTAAGTGATGTCGTGTTTCTTCGAAGAAAGTTTGTCAGATTTCTGGAATGAATTACAGATACACAGAAATAACGTAACGGACTGAACTGCATACGGTGTTGTGCTAATGAGACTTTGTTGCCTCTAGCTCCAGCTGTTGTTTTAATGTCCTTTCCAGAAATGCTAATGAAATTGAACTGAAGTACTAGTAAGTCCGGGGCTGCACGGCGGCGCGTATTTGCTACACAATTTAAATGAATCTGTTAAATCTGTGTGGTTGGTATTTAGTGATACAAAGGAAATAAATAGTATTTACAATATGACGTGTTGTACAATCACAGTTGATACAACAAATCATTCTTATAGTTTAGTTAATTTTTGTCCTGTTTTTTTTAGCGACGCAAATTAAAAAAACACATATTTTTTTTTTTTAATTTAGGCCTTTATTTTTTTCTCTGCTGTATATTAGTTCTCGAGATCTTCAAAGAACATAAAATGATGCCATAAAGAAAGTCATATTAATGAACAGAGTGAAGTGATAAAAAGAACGAAACTCCTCCAAGATAAGTCAAACGTGTGCCATGGTCTATGGAAAGGTCTCTCAAAGCGTCAATTCCCGAAAAATAAAATTAAAACCAAAATTTTAACTACTAATTTTTTGATGGGGTTGAATTTATTAACGATAAATTTGAATGCTAGTAACTATAATATACAGCAATAGTTAATACAGACTGTTGTAATTCTCGATATAAAAATTGCCAAATTTTTGAGGAATATTATAAATATGAACAACAAGATCAGTAAATATCACAAAATAACCGTCTTAAAATCAACAAAATAAAATTATCTACAACTTTTGTAATTAGAATTTATATATAGTAATGGAAAAAATTACTTATAAACAAAAAATTTTAACAGCAGATTTTAAGAAATTGAATTAGGTTAAGTACGTATTTTTTAATTTTGTTATTATATATTTACACAAAATAATCCTTTATAAACTCTAAAACAAATGAATAGCGCATTTGAGAAAGGCACTAAGTCAAAAATCGCTTTTCAGGAGAGCATAAAAACAGATTAAATTCTAGGATCCAACAGGTTTAACAATTTAATGTTTAATTTAGGTCACAGTTGGAAGTTTGAAAGAACTAAAATGAATATGATTAAGCTATTACATTACCATGTACAAAGTTTAAAACATTTTGGACCTAGTGCCTTTCTCCACTAAAAAGTACTACAATAAATACATTGCTAGCAAAATATATTACATTAGCTATATGAAATTACTGTAGGTAAAAATAAAAGTAAAAATCAAACATTGTTTGATTGATTTACTATGAAACACACAAACATTTCATTTTAATTACACAGTTATATCTTAATTCAAAGTTGACAAAAATAAGAAGATGTTTATATTTGTGTTTGTAGCAGCATGTTTACCTCCAAAAAAATTTGTTACTCCATAATGCAAATAATAACGACATACAGCATTACATATTTTATTCATGAACATCACTGGGTCACGAGAATGTTTCCTGTGACACAATACCATAGTAAAAACTCTTGGCATCTTCATCTACAACATATTTCACAAATTTTTCAGGTCCTCAATTCTGCCTTCTGGATACGCTTGTACAGGATTCATGGAACATGAATTACCTTCCTCAAGACTGAGCGTGTGTTTCACAAGAGAGTCAATGAAAGGCAAAGCTTCAAGAACGCCAGATTTATCAGCGTTATACCTGAATTCCTTGAATGAAGAAGATGCAAAGCGAATCTTTCCAGAACGAGGTGTATCCTTTGATGAGGTTTCATCCAATATGGTCACTTTTTTTTTAAATATAGGCCACCGTTTATCAAAATGGCGTACCACATTAGAGTCCACTATCTTAACTACAACATTTCACTTTCTTTTTACGATTATGCACATGCATTCTTCAATAGTGTAAATGCGATCCACTTTCTTCAGCTGTTTCTTGAACACCTCAAAATCCCGGTCACATGGTAGAATGGGAAGTAATGCGTAATGGTCTTAAATTTGTGTAATGCTGCCAGGCCTAGGCATATCCGTATCATAGTGTGGTTTTTATTTTGACCTGGACAGCCATCAGGGAAAAGATGCAACTGCTCTACCTTCTCAGACACAAATTCATCAATATAATTGTCCAAGAAAGAACAAACTTCATTCGCGCCCTTATTTACTTGACCCTCGTGGTGCATGTAGATGACGCAGTCTTTTGTTTCGAGGTTACGGATACAAAATACATTTACCCACAACTGCCTCGTATAAAAAAAAAACCTCTTGCACTGGGATGTTCGGCAGAGGCAGATTTTGCATGGAATCAAAGGCTAGGCCTGCAGCTTTAGTTTCCTTTCTACATATTTGTGCAACATCCTGCAAACACGTAAAAAATAATTTACTTCTTCTTTTATGGACATCGTACTCAACCTGAGCAGCACGCTTAGCTGATTCACAGGTATGCGAGGCTCTTAAGTTTAGCTGTTAATTCCTCACACTTACTGCAGACATCGATCTGCGGTCGTCCAAAGCGATAATTAAAATTGTCAACAAAATAAGCCCAGTAGTGATTCCTCATTCTGAGTGTTTTGTGACAAACATGTTATGTATTTTTACAGTACTGAGACGGGAATATAAGTACTTAACATCTTGTCCCCCATAACGTGCGACCTTTAAGATAAATTACCGGATGTGTTCGGATATCAAGTTAGGGACATTTTCTGGCATGTTTCTTGGATTAGAATTAGCAAGTACCTCTTTTGTCTCTGGGTGTATGACCTTTAAGAAGAAGGGTTGTTATACGAAAGAGTCACTTTTGATTGATACCATGCATGCTCATAAAGTCAGTACGACATACCTTCTTTCTGCTGTTGCCATCCATAACAAAATATGAGAAGCTTACGGCACGTTGTTTAGCATTTTCCTTTCGTGGCAGCCTCCTAGTCTTGATGACGTTTTTCTCAATTAGACGTTGTAAGTGTAGGTCTTGTGTGTCCTTATTGGGCAGGTCAAGAAACTTGGACAGGATGGCCATCCGAAAGCCTTCTTTTACCACCTGGAAACTATTCTGTCTACGCCTGGAAATATTCCGAAATATACACCGAAATTAACTACACTTTGCATAATATTGCAGCGGTCTTCACTAAACTTACATTACATACTTTAAGTAAAATTAACGACTTTTAATGTACTTACTGGCAACCATTGCCGGTTTTCGTGGCTTGCACGTATGTCTCTTTATAATTCACATGCTCCAGTCCTTTCACTCTAGCACGTTTAATTACATTATGTTTGTAGGTTCCAGGCTTTGGATGCTTTGTTTGGAGATATACCATACGCCTCGATAATTATGTTATCATAAAATACTGCAGTAATCCGATCAGATGTTTCGTCTTTTACAGCCCATAGATAAACCAACACGTCAACGAACAATATGTGTATACTCTATGGATATTTACTTTTATGTCGCGTGATATCTATTGTGAATAAATAATACACTACACCTTTANCAATATGTGTATACTCTATGGATATTTACTTTTATGTCGCGTGATATCTATTGTGAATAAATAATACACTACACCTTTATAGTGTGCGGTCCTTCATGTGGCAGGCACATGAGCTTAGTAATAATACTACCTGTGGAGGCGAAAGGAACTAAGTGGTAAATTGGTTGTGGTGGGGAAACGCACTAAGTCAGAGACTTAGTGCGGTTCTTTGGAACATGACTACATTCAACAAATGGTTTCTTCTATATGTACTGTGAAGACTTAGTTCCTTTCTACGCCACAAGTTTCAGCTATTCCATATTGATTTGTCGCCATTAAAATTACAAAATTGAAACTTTTTGACTTAGTGCCTTTCTCTAATACACGATTCAAATGTTTTTGCGTATTTATTGATTTTGGGTTTCTATACGTTATTCGAAAAACAATGACTATTTTTATTCGAAAACTATACATTGTATCAACTATTGCTGTATGTGATGATTTCGTTGATCCAGAATTATTGACTGCATATTTGGACAAGGCCCATATTGACAAATACCATCGAAGTATCTTAATTAGTTCAAATTCATTACTTAATTTTACATTTCTGAAATTCATTTTCAGGGAGACCTTTCAATTACCTTTAATTTTAAATCATGTTGCGGGTTAAATCTACAATTTTTATTCGTGCTACCCACACTTCGTTTGAATAGAAGATCTATTTTGTAGACGGGGAGTAGAAAAACAAAGTTAGAAAATCATGCGGACAGTTGCCAGAATGGAGATGTAAAACANTTACTTAATTTTACATTTCTGAAATTCATTTTCAGGGAGACCTTTCAATTACCTTTAATTTTAAATCATGTTGCGGGAGAATCTACAATTTTTATTCGTGCTACCCACACTTCGTTTGAATAGAAGATCTATTTTGTAGACGGGGAGTAGAAAAACAAAGTTAGAAAATCATGCGGACAGTTGCCAGAATGGAGATGTAAAACGTGACACTAACCATCCCCCCAGGGAAGCTATTCCGAATGTAACACGCGAACGCAAATTACGCATGCTACAGCTTTANGTGACACTAACCATCCCCCCAGGGAAGCTATTCCGAATGTAACACGCGAACGCAAATTACGCATGCTACAGCTTTACAAAGCACGCTAGATGTCAAATACGCGGCTCGTTTCCTCGCTGCTCGTTAGAATCATGTTTTTTTTTTATAAATGAAGAAACAAATGTTTTTCAGATAAGTGATTTGTTTGAACTCAAGTTTTCTTCGCCAGACAAAAGTATAAAATCGTATAAGCTGCTTATTTAGCCTAGAACTATATTTGTTTTGTTTCTCATCACTCACTGTTTAATGGGCCGCAGACTACTGTAGTAATTACGTTATAACGCAGGCAAGTATGATTACGGATATATAAGTTCGATTTAAAAGTGTTCAACTAAAAGCAAGTTAGTTATATTTAACTGAATTGTATTACTCGAGTTTCTGTCTGGTAGTAGTTTAAGGAGACAACATTGGCCTAAAGACGTTAAAAATTCGTTGACTGGAGTAGAGCTATGCAGTTTCATGACACGTGTGTAAGGCGCATGAACTCGTTAACTCCCTTTTTTAAGTTTAATTTCCTCTATTTCTTAACACGAATGAATTTCGTTTAAAGTAATGTTCTACCAAATTATAGGGTGCGACGAGTAGAGAACCCACGCCAGCTTCGGGGGGCAAAAAAAAAATGTCGATGCACGTGACGTTAACGAAGTTTTGATTCTGCCCCGAAGATTCGTGCAAGCCAACAAACTTAAAAACTTGCTTCAGAAACCCGCGCACTGAAGGGCCTTTGGAAATATCAGTTCATATCTAGCTCCTTCAAGAATAACAATCGTGGTGCAAATGGTAACTATAGTCACCTGACAATCGTTCTGCGAAGGTCGCAAAAGCTCAGAACCCGTATCATTTGTCACCATGGGAACTAATTTTTAATTTAATGCTCACGACAGCGTGGGAAATAAGTAAATTAAGACTTTACAAGAATGCAAACATGCAACTAATCGCATCAGTTAACTAACTCTAGAATAGCGGATTACGAGCAGTCCTTACTAAGTAATCGTTCTTGGCGTTGGATGTGATAATGAAAACAATATTGCCCATTTTTAATATGCGTTAATATATATCTATATCATAAAACGGTACTTATATAAATTGTAAAATGTATTTTTAATTCTTTGTGAACATACTTGATAATACTTCCTTTCATTTCTGAATGCAATTCCACCATTTGTTTTTAATAATTTCATGTTTTCAGCCGATCCTATACAAAGCATGACTTAGTGTTCTAAATAATGTTTATAGCACACTTATATAGCAGCCCCGGAACGTTACTAAAGGCTTCTCAAAGGAAAACCGAGCACTTTTGAAAGCCTTTATGAAAAAAATGCTTATTCTGCCACCATTTGTAAAATGATTCCCCATCAGTAGGCAATCCGTGAGGGCCATTTCCGCCATTCTCAAGTTGCCCAAGTCGACTGTCGGAGATGTGATTGTGAAGTGGAAAGGAGAAGGCACGACCACAACAAAACCACGACCGGGTAAGCAACATGTGTTGACAAAGGTATGTAATACAGCCGCAACAGCCATACTTTTGATATTTTAACATGGCGCTCTTAGCCCCGACCGTTCAGTCGGCGGGGGAGAGGGATCACGCCCTCTCAACGCAGACATGACCAGCGCTCTCACCTAAGTTGACCAGAACCGGAGCCCCGTTCTGATTCATAAGCTCATCTGAGCATGTCCTACCACAAGGCATGAGGCCCTCGAACTCAGATAACCAAGCGTGTGTTTTAGCCGGAGCACTATCCAAACCCCTAACGTCTTGGCAGGACGCCACCGGAGCACGTGTTTGCTCACCACCCGGCTCTTCAACCAGTGAGAACCACTTGTGGGGTCAATCCGATCATCCCGTGCTCCCACTTATTTCCTATGGCACTTGTGGGTTTACCATTTCCAACCGCCACGCCAAGCAACTCCACAGGCAGGAGGTGCGGAAGGGCTCTGAAGTCATTTTCCTAAGAACCTGAAGTCCCAACGGAACACCCTTGTCATCGTCGCCTGCCGTTACCACCAAGAACATGTGTTGACAGAGAAGAACAGTCGCTCACTGAAGAAGGTTGTATGTGAACATCGCATGTCGCCGTGTGATACCATCGCCCGTGAATTACGCAGCGTCACTAGTTGTGCAGCTAGTATCGTAAATGTGCGTCGGGAGTTACGAGTGCTGGGGTTCGAAGCCCAGGTACCTGCCCATAAACCGCACATTTCGTCAGTGAATGCGAAGCGCCGCGTTCGGTGGTGTAAAGAGCGCCGCCACTGGAATAAGGTTGCATGGAACCGCGTGATTTGGAGTGACGAATCATACTGCATCACGTGGCAAGCCCACGGGAGGGTTTGGGTGTAGCGAATGCAAGGCGAACGCTGCATGCCGGCTTGTTTAGTGCCCGTGGTGAAAACCGGGGGAAGTGGGGAGACAGTGTGGGGGGTGTTACTCATTGAAGGGACTTGGCCATCTCGCAATATTACACGGCACATTAAAGACAGCAGGTCGTTAAGACATTTTGATTGGTTCCGTGTTGCCTGTGGTATAAGACCGGTTCGGAGATGAAGTATGTGTTTCAGCACGACAGTGCTCCCTGTCACAAAGCGCGGTCTGTCCGTGAGTGGTTAGTGCACAGTAGGGTTCCGGAGATGGACTGGCCAGCCCAGTGCCCCAACCTCGATCCCGTCGCACACTTCTGGGATGAACTGGAACGGCGACTGCGTGCCATACTCCAACGACCCCCATCACTGACTGCACTTGCCGCAGCACTGCAGGAAGAATGGTAGGCCATTCCCCCGGGAGACGCTTTTACCCCTGGTTGACAGTCTCCTCCACAGGCAGAGCTGTAATACAGACCAAGGATGGACACAGCCCACCCCTTATTAATGTCCGCTACTTGGACGTTTGTGCATGGGTACCTTTGATAAGATAGTGCGTGTATATATGTATATATATGTTTATGTGTGTATATGTATACACACATACATGTTTTCGTGAGCTACAGTACTCACAGAGAACTTTCAGTTATCTGATTTTCATTCACGTGTCACCTAATATTAAGCTAAATTATTAGCACTGCTTTCGACGTCTTGTGGTAAAATAGATTTGAGCCGTAATTAATCCGTTCGGACAGTGTCTACATTCCTGGACGTGTTGCACTTCAAGCATTATTACGACCAATACCGTGAACAGCGAGGAATTTGTGAAAAAGATTCTGCTTCTCTGATTGGGCAATAGCTGGTTCCTATATCACCGGGTACCCTGGGAATTGTTCACTGGTTGAAAGTAGCAGGCTCTAGACAACTACAGCGCACACAAAAATATTACACCATTGCAACCCTTGAACTTATAAATACATTCGTAGTCTAACGGTTCGATATAAGTTCCTATAGCCTAATGCACATATATATCCACATCGTAAACCGCTACGGGAAAAAAAATTAAGGTACCAATAATATTTAGGATCACATTTAGAAATATAGCAGTCCTAAGTACTCTGGTCGCAGGCACCCACCTTCCCACCTCCTAGTAAAATATCATGCTGTTAATGGATACATAAAATATTATTGTAATATAATTTATTGCTGGTTTTAAACATCTAAATAATTCATTATAATTATTTTATATTCTACTGTCTACTACACTGCACCCTATAATTATATGAGGATTTAATACTTTATGTTATTCTTGCGAGAATTCCATCCATGTATTAACAAACAGCTTTCGTTAGCTACATTATTACTTTTTAATGAAGGGCGTTGCTGTATATTTAATTTAATTTAAGTGTAATTAGTGATGTTTAAATACCTCCAATGCATAATGAAAATGTGTATAAAAAAGGTTTAAAACAATTGAAAGCAACTTTTTTAAATATAAGTAACATATAGAATGATCACGGATAATTGAACACTTTTAAAGCCCTGCTTAGGATCTACTTTCTTCTCACTTTGTATCCTTCCACCACTTGTACAACAATAATTGTTGTGGATAATTCCACTTTATTCCTGCGTTATCCTAGTTAGATCGTAGAATTTTTAGGGAATTAAATGTTTGAATGATATCTAAATTGTTGATATTGTGTATTAAATAAAGAAAGACACACTTGCATAAATTTTAAAATCAGTATCTCAATGCAGCGTTTCGTCTATGAAATATTTTTAAAAATATGCTGCCAACTTTACTAGGAGCCTAAAGGCCCAGCATTATGCTGTTACGGTCAGTGATTTTTTTTTTCCCAGGATTGACTTATATAGAGCTTACTTAACCGTGAACAGTCTTTAACTGCGTTTGCCGCCGGCGGAGGGCATCAAAAATTGTTAGAGCGGGTGCACACACGCGTGGCGGGAGGCAGTAACTCTGTTCCTCCCGCTCTCCACTTCTGAAGAGAGGGCAAGAAGCTAGGGGAAGAGGAGGAGGCGGATGGGCGTCGGTGGGCGTCCATCAACGCTGCTACCCTCCGGGGGCGTCGCTGGTATCTTAATCTCCCTCGCGCGCCACCCACCAGCCCCCGGGCGGCGCGTGGCCTTGACAGCGACGAGCTCGCAGCTCGCCTGCGGGGTTTGTGGGTCACGCACGTGGGAGAGGGCGAACCTCGCATGCGCCTTAACGTGCTCCCAGACGTTAGTCCCCTCGCCACCACCCTACATGCCTTTAATTGCGGCAGACGTCGCGAATATGTAGGCCACTGTGTCACGTCTGGAACAACGTAAGTACGGTCAGGGACGGCAAACAAAGTTTTCCCCCTTCAGCTGCGTTTCTTGGAAATGACAAGTGTCGCCACATGATTCGAAAATCTGGTTCGATAACAAGGATAAATTACATTCAATGTGGGAGTAGTGGACATTCTAATTTCTAAAAATGAATTCGATACGTAATTTCTATCAATTATGCCACACTACTTTTCATGAAAATGGTTTAAAATTGGCGGTTTTATTATCTGTCCTGTCTAATCTGTAAAAGCAAAGAAAATTAAAATTATAAGCGGATTTATTTTTGATTGGCAACCACATTAGACGGTAACTTGTAATGTGGGAGTTTGGGAATGTCCTAAACAAGTTTGTAAACTTTAATCATTACATGTTTTTTATTCTGTATGTAAGGCGAGTGTCCACAAAAATTTGAACAGAAATTGGAAATTAACACCCAAAAGTTGAACACTAAAAAATATGAGTACATGCGTAGTAAAATCACCGTTCAGCGTAACAACCGCCGCAGAAATTTGTCACTGGTGGTTCCGCTCTACGATGTCCGAAGTTACGCCGCCATACCAAGTCAGCACATTTTTTTTATGACTTCAGATCGTCAGTGTTAACGACTAGGACTGATGGTTTCATAGCCGGCGGTCCCACGTCTGTAATTTTCGCCGGTGGATTTTATCGAAGTACTTCCCAACCACTGTATTCCATCACCCCTTCAATTTTACATCGTCCCGCCTCGTGTGTTATCCAGGTTATTTACCAATAATAGGGTATCTACCCGTTTAACACCATTGATAGCATCACGTTGCCCCTGCAGAAGAGTGACCGAAACGGTACCTGGCTAGACTCTAGCAGAGGTCATTGCCGCAGACAGAGCTCATTCTCCTGCTTGCCTCCC
>NQII01000544.1:65984-116789 GCA_002778355.1 Clitarchus hookeri | reverse complement strand
AAGCATGGAGTTAAACTACCCAAATTCTAAAAGCTGGAAGTGAACTGCTGCTTTATACTTCTCCGGGGAGTTCCTAATGGCTGGACGTCCAATGGCACACATAACAGATAAAACTGACGTATACTTCTGTGACATCCAACATAGTACCAAACTATATACGCTGTTCACGGTAAAGTCAGCACTTTTGAGGCCCTAGTTACTTTTTTATTTCAGTAATTTTCTCTCATTTAACCACCTTTTTAAAATAAATATTGCCATGCATGTAATAAACACAGTGCGTATATTCCTCCGCACTCGGAAGTTAACGACTAAGGGTAAAATAAAATATATTTATTGACTATTATTCCAAATGAGAGGACTTTCAAAAGTGCTGAGTTTACCGTGAATAGCCTATAACACGAAATGACATGGTCTCTACAAATGGAACGGGAAGCAACATACTGAAGGAACTCTCTTACTTAAGGAAAATTGTTTGTGTTGTACAAACACTTGTCTTAGAGTATCTATCGTAATAAACCTGCTTATTTAGTGAGCACCAGTTTCACAATCAAGCAAAATGGCATCGGCCTCCAGTCAAGGCGGGGTAGCTTACTCGCCAGCCGGCAGCTCAGCCAATAGAGAACCTTTCGCAGCAAGCAGTAACCAATTAGACACAAGTCTCGTTCCCAAAGCCTTGCGCGACGAGTCAGAGAATGGGTAAGTTCACATCTAAGGAATAGCCACGCCATTGTGCCTCTGTGTACTCAGGCCTATCTACTCTGTGCCAATTTTACACGCGGGAATATTACATATATAGTGGACTCCAATCCCCCGATAACTTAGCGCTCATAAATTGCATCAGTTAAAATCAACACCGGTCTGTCCTCCTCCCCACACAAGCTAGAATCGTAAGCGATCACTGTCACAAATAACATTAAAACATTAAAATATCAATATAATATTTATTTCCATTTAAATTACAAATAGATCACAAAAATTAGCTACCAGTAACAGAATAACGGTTATATTTTACTTACTGAGGTACTCGTCCAGCACGATTCCCACATGCGAAAATCCGGAGAGACCCGACCGGCAATTGAACATCTAACCCGGTTTGCCTTGATGGGAGGCGAGCAGGTTAACCGCTCGGTTACCGCGGCCCCAACAAACCTGTGTTTCAGTTCCCCCTTCAAGGATGCATGCCACGTAATTAATATGCAGGCGGAGTTTGTCGGCGTTTCTCAGACTCGCCCTGCACGGGGCAATGTTACTGAAATGATTAACTACGTAAGGAAATGCGTGGCGAATCACAGTTACATATGCGCACGGGGCTTCACCGGTAAACATCAGTTCTCCTCGACCCAGATTACTAAGTTATAAGGGGAAGGGGGGAAACACGCGGTTTTCCTTGGGGGGGTGGGGGGAGTTATTACGTCAGCGTGCGGCAGGCGGTTTCTGGCGAAATGACGCAACGCGGCACGCGAACAGAAACTGCCTGTGCGCGGCGGTGGTTGAAACACGTCCGTGTCCCCTGCGCTGCACTTTCACCTTATCACGCACACGGGCGGCGTCCTTAGTTCAGGAAGAACCGCGCAGGTTACGTTGTCGCCCGCCCCCNGACTTCAATACAATATACACACCTCAGCTGTTGTTATACCTCCATTGGCTGCTGGTGCCGTGTCCGTCTTTGACCACGCCACTCAGGATTAAGTAACTCTGACACTGAACCTTCGTGATTCGTGAGCAAGCGGTTACCACGAGCTAGGACATTTTTTAGCCAATTAAAGAAGTTGGACGACCCTACAGTGCTTTGGAGTATATCTTGTCTCGAAATATTTTCGCGAAATACCACTGCCCCTACCTATGAGTCTTTAAGCGGCGACCCTATAATTTTGTTGGTGGAAAGTCTTCACCAAAGTTCATTGGGGGTCCCTATAAGAGCTTCCTATGTTTCTAAGAAGTATATTATGAAATAGAGCACTGTGAACACGCCGTAGCTATGTTGTTGGAGGGCTCGTGAATAGCATTTGTGATTTGCGTGATGCATTGGGAGTATTATACGTNATTTGCGTGATGCATTGGGAGTATTATACGTGCCTCGACTGAAGTGTGTTTTCTTTTCGTACAGTGGTGTAATAGAGACACGTTTAATGGTTTCGCAAAAAAAAAAAAAAAAAACGCGGATTTCGAACATTCTGCAACGCTATTCAAACGACAGGTGCCCTATATCGATGAAACACTAAGGACCTGTATCACCACCTCTGAATGAAGTTCTGAATAAAATTAATTCTCTAGATAGATAAGAAACAATCTGATAAATTTGAGGTAGACCGATTTCGCTGGCAGGGCACAACCAATCCCCGTGTCCCAACATTGAACTGCTTTTCTGCCAACGCTACTAGCAAAAAACGGCAAGGATTGGATTTGAGGTTAGAACACTGTTTAGTAAACAGTTGTTTAGATGTTTTTATACTTTCTCTAACCAATTTGTAATGCATTTTGATTAAATTCAAATTGGTAAAAGTATTGCATCAATATAATAGTGTTTGTCATTTAAAAATTACGATATAAACAAACACGTTTATCATTGTTGACCATGTGACTTTGACGGTTATGTTCCTTTGGGGTAGGTCAATGTTGGGTGCATGTGCAGAAGACGATTAAGCGGTCTACCTCATCTTTAGTTTATGATCACGACAATTGAATTACGGCTATTCAGAGGTCTATCCGTCGAATAGCCTATTAGGTGCTCTGACCTTCCGGTCGCTCTGTACCTGGCTGATANGTCCCAACATTGAACTGCTTTTCTGCCAACGCTACTAGCAAAAAACGGCAAGGATTGGATTTGAGGTTAGAACACTCTTTAGTAAACAGTTGTTTAGATGTTTTTATACTTTATCTAACCAATTTGTAATGCATTTTGATTAAATTCAAATTGGTAAAAGTATCGCATCAATATAATAGTGTTTGTCATTTAAAAATTACGATATAAACAAACACGTTTATCATTGTTGACCATGTGACTTTGACGGTTGTGTTCCTTTGGGGTAGGTCAATGTTGGGTGCATGTGCAGAAGACGATTAAGCGGTCTACCTCATCTTTAGTCTATGATCACGACACTTGAATTAGGGCTATTCAGAGGTCTATCCGTCGAATAGCCTATTAGGTGCTCTGACCTTCCGGTCGCTCTGTACCTGGCTGATAANGGCTATTCAGAGGTCTATCCGTCGAATAGCCTATTAGGTGCTCTGACCTTCCGGTCGCTCTGTACCTGGCTGATAAACGGGAAACAAACATGGCGGCACGGAGGCGTCGAATTGTGAACGATTCTGAAAATGATTTTGTGGTCAAGAATGTGATAGGAGGAAGGGAAATCAGAAATAATTCTTTAATGCACTCTTGCGTTATCGCAGAATAAATTGGATTTATTGTCGTCTTTTACTTTTAAAACTGATTTACGTTGAAATTAAGTTGCGGATTAGGTGTACACGTGAAGTCAAGGTTAATTCTACTCACGTTGGAAATAAAACGAGATTTTCTATGGGAGAATTTGGCACCGAGAAAATTTCCGCCTCTAGTTGCGCAGTGTTCCAAAAGGTAAGTTTTAATTTAATTAAAATTGTAAGCTACGTGTATTATCGAAGAGAAAATTTTTTTATAGTTGCGAAGTTATCTTATATTTCATTTACGATTGTTGCAATTATCCAGGCTTTAAAGTAGAAAATGGAGCAAATCTGGTACATTGCCGACACTAGCCATTACCTAGTGGCGAAAATTCTCCCTTTGCTAAACTTTTAACAATGATCTTCCCAACCTGTAATAGAAGCAACCTTATTGAAGTATAACTATAAATAAAAAATATTTTAATTTTAATGTATCGGAGTTGAAGCCTGATTCTCATGTACGCCGATTACGTCGGACAGGAATTCACGGTGTTCGCAGGTCTGACGAAACGTGTCTCGAAGCACAGTTTGTGATCGCCCTGGCTAATTTTATACCGAGTTTCCGAAATAAAATCTGGACAGCTGAGTAGACACTANAGCACAGTTTGTGATCGCCCTGGCTAATTTTATACCGAGTTTCCGAAATAAAATCTGGACAGCTGAGTAGACACTAGGCGTAATTTAACTCTTCTTTAATGATATCTTTATGGTAAAAACTTTTATTACACGATTTAAAAAAACATTACATTTTTGTTTTATACCTCCGAAATATTTTTAATTTGGTTTACTTTTAAACTACATTTANATGCGTAATTTAACTCTTCTTTAATGATATCTTTATGGTAAGAACTTTTATTACAGGATTTAAAAAAACATTACATTTTTGTTTTATACCTCCGAAATATTTTTAATTTGGTTTGCTTTTAAACTACATTTATTTAACATGTGTGTTGATTATTGAGGTAGGATTCACAATTTCAAAAAATTATTACCGTAGACCATTAGGTTATTTGCTATCACATTAATTTATATTGATAAACCTCTTAAATTTTCTTATTAAATATGTGAAATATCATAAATCTGGTTTATCGGTGAAGTCTGCTCTTTCCGCACGCATCTAAAATTGCAATGTCTGCTCAACGTTTTCGTGCAGTAATGCCCTCGAAATTTTTCATGAAATTCTAATTAGATATAGATTATTGGAAAAGTTTTTATAAAACTGCTTTTACTTACAAAACAACATTACGGGGAGACTAAAATTTTCAAACTGAATGCGATATGGCACGTGTTTTTCTGCAGTGAAAATTGAAAAGTACACCAACGCTACGTTAATTTTTAAGAGAGATAAGGCTTAAAAACTATTTTTTATAACTATATTATACCAATTAGAGATTTTAAAATAAACTATATCCATATATAGTATATTTGTGATAGGAAACAAACTATCCGTACTCTAGTAGGCGATACAGACACTTTCATTTCAACCCAATATTTCGAAATGATTTTGGACGCTATTTTACTTTCACCTAAGTCTACATTAACACTTTTTGATATTGGGTTATTCAGCTAAGATGTTCCCTCAAATATCTTCCGAGCCGCTGAAGGTAGCGAAATTTTGATTTCGAATTCGTAAATGGCATTACGGGACTCTTAAGACACCGTCTATGTCTGATCCGAGATGTAATTAAGTACTGAGATATCGACATCAACTTTGGTTTTTTTTAATGGGAATATGCTAATTTCTTCCAATAGCACAACATTTTATTAAGCAGCAAGTTCAGTGGCGTGATTATTTTGAAAATCTAACAAGCGATTTAAGGGATGTGAGGAGGTGTTCATTAGGAGTATGCATTTGACTGTAGCTGTGGTGGGGTAGGTTGCATCATCCGCTGGATGTCCAGTGGTGTGTTCCTACACAGGTGACACACACGCTAGTGATACAGTAACACAGGTATCTAATGCACGCGATCGCTGTACCGTATTTGGGAGTTCTGGTGAAGTTAAAGGAAATGTCGTACACCAACGAAGAAAAACTTTATATGCTTCTGAATTACGGGGAATATAAACGAAACACCATGGCAGTGGTTGCGTTATACGCAGAGAGGTATCCGTCACGGCAGTGTCCGTCGCGAATGACACAGTTGCGACTTTGCAGGAAACTATTGGTAGGTGAGAACTGGAATACTCTGGTGAGAAGCAGACACAGACCATCAACGGTGGAAACGCAGGCAGTCGACATTCTGGCGGCAGTTGCCCACAATACACGTGTGAGCACAACATAGCTTGCGAGAGGCTCGGGAATAAGCCAGGCAAGCGTTGGTCGCATTCTACAACGGTCCATATTTCATCCATACCACCTATCCCTTCATCAGCAACCATATGAAGCGTGATTATGCGAGGAGGGTGGGATTTTGCCATGTTGTTCGTTTGAAAATGCGGGACAATAGACCATTTCTCCATTGAATTATTTTCGCCGACGAAGCTAAGTTCAGCAACCATGACAATCTCCCGGACATTGTGAACTTGATGAATACGCATTACTGGTCAACTGAGAACCCCTCGGTGGTTGAGGGAAGTAGAATACAAGAGACAGAGGAGAGTGAATGTGTGGTGTGGGTTGATCGGTGAGTTTGTGATCGGTCCCTATTTCACTGAGGGACATTAAATGGAAACAAATATGCGGAATTTATTTCGGAAGTGCTATCTGCTCTCCTTGAAGATGTTCATCTGGAAATACGTCAGTGTATGTGGTACCATCATGACGGGTGTCCTGGACACAACTGAATTGGAGCTAGAAATGCACTGAACAACCTTTTTTCCGGGCCGGTGGATTAGGCGCGGAGGCTTAATCTCATGGACATTACGTTCACACGAATTGATTCCTTCTTTAGACTGTTATGTTTGGGGTACAGTAAAGGATAAAGTTGACCAGCAAGTCCCAATTACTCCAGATGACCTAAATCACCGCATAGATGAGGCATGTACTACTCCATCGAGGGTAACGGTTGCATCCGGGTTGTCTCTCGCCAAACGACTAGACATGTGCATTGCGGTTGATGGTAGTCTTTTCGAGAGCATATGATGAAGTAGGCACAACATGGACGTGCTAGTAATTGAAAGCGGACATGCGGGACGTGAATAAACAGTCAATTCTCCGAGAGCAACTGATTACAACAATCTAGAATCTTTATTAGTTGTCTACAGCGATATCATTACAGACGGAGCAAGTTCCTCAGTAAGCAGGGACGGGGAAGGAATCGGCCATGGTCTGTACGAAGGAAACTTCTCAGAATTCATCTGGTATGATTTCGGAAATTCCTTACCCATGGTACGATGATCGGGGCATTGTGGAAGAATGTACTATGTTTAATGTAATAAGGTAAATAATTAACATTACTTTGAAGCCTGCAAACCAGTATAAACATCCTTTTCCGAGCCGGTAATTAAACTCGGTGCCTGGAGGGTGGCAGTTGAGCATGCTAACCCCGATGCCATGAGTTGGCCAACACGTCCTGTAGGCGTGGTGCAGCACAAGGGTGGGGAACGTACGCACCACTAATGTACTGTGGATGGCATTCCGTGTGTCAACGGGGTGGGTCCTGAAGTACTAGTGTGGGTAGACTGCAGTCTGTGTTTACTTACGGACGAGTGCATTTGATCAGTCAGTTTTGGATTGTTTTCTTCATTACTTGCCGGTCATGTACGTAGTACATTAGTAAATTGAGTCAGTTTACAAATTCCTGTATGTTATCGTATTCCACTGTAATAGACATCCGAAGACATTTTTCGTTGTGAAAAGTGAAATACAAAAGAGAAAACAATGCGCAGAAGTCCAAAACGCATCGGGCGAGTCCATTGCCGTTGAACTGAGGAGGTGAGATTTAAGTTCAGTAGTGACAGTGGCCGAGTACAGTTAGGCGAAAATTGCTCCGTGCGTGCATATTACCATTAGAAAAAAAACGTTATTCGTGTCGACGGTATTTAACAGCATGTTACCAGACAGTGATGTTATGAATTTGGTATGTATAGCATAAGCAGTTTCACGTGGTTTTCCTCCCTCCAGCGGCGAACATTCGGGAGAGACCTCTTCTACACTGCCTCCCCTACGTTCCCTCCCTAAAAGCTGCGCGAAGATTATTTTCTCATTTGAACTTTACTCCAACTTTTGACGAAGGCGTCTACGGACCCAGGGCTCCATATCTCAGATGGATACTGGTGCCCTTATCCATCATCCCTGAAAGTTTGCAAAATCGCCACGGATACACTCTTTATAAGTGCATAACCGGATTTACAAACATACAACGCACAGTTTGAGAAGCGGAGTAGGGAAAATAGAGAGATGTTTTAAATTAACATGGCTACTGTTAATGGGCGTAACCAATATCTTTCCCAAGGGGAGGCATAGGAATTAGAAGAAGTTTTCTTCAGAGAAATGTGAGATTAACAACTGGGTTTTACCCTAAATGCGTACAACAAACATCCTTCTGCTTGTAATATCAAATAATTTGTTTTTATCATTAACAATGTACAATATAATATTGAATATTAATGCACAAACAAATATTAAAACAAATACTGAAAAAACAGGATGAACTCAATTACTCCCACCAGGAGGGACTTTCATTTTGAAGTAACGTCGCTAATAAGCAATTTATTTTATACAAAAGTTGTTATTTCCCATTTCATACAAAAATACAGTTTCCAGGGGAGGGCAAGTCCCCCCCCCCCTTCCCCTCCTGCTGACGCCCATGCTACTGTCACTGTTATTTTATGGTGCATTTCATTTGGCAACACTGAGCTTCGTCACTACTCCGTGGCGGACTCGAGACCACGGACGGATGTCGGTTACTTATGTCAGTTAAATACTCATTAAATAAATCGGTGTATAACAAAGTGTTGTTTGCTTTACTTCTATTATTCTAACATGGTAGCAGAGGTGCGTGGTTTGGAAGCGTGGTTCGGAAGTGAACGAGTGAAATAGTTTAGTGACAATTCCGATAAAAGAACAGTTTCGTTAACCAAAATGGCGGCTAGAAATAGCGACATAAACATTCCAATTTTCGATGGAGCGGACTATTGTAATTGGAAATTACGAATCCTAAAGTTTTTACAGCTTAAGAAGTGTAAGGATGTGGCAGTAAGTCCGAAAATGAAGACTGATGATGACAAGTGGGACGACAGGGATGTCCAGGCAACAAATTACATCTATAGTGCCATATCGAATAAACAGCTGGAATACATAGGAGAGCTCGATACAGCTTATTTGACGAGATCTATCTAAAAAAAATCAATGGCGTTGCAGATAGCGTGCAGACATAATCTGGAAACTATCAAATTAAAAAATTACTCAGAGGTTAGCTTATTCTTCGACGACTTTGAGAAAGCTACAAACGAACTAAAACAAGCAGGAGCAATAGTATCAGAGCAGGAAAAGCTAAATTATATGTTGAAGGCGCTACCAGTTAATTACAGCCATATTGGTGATTTAATAGATGTTCTACCGGAGGGTGAGAGAACTGTGGACTATTTAAAAAGTAAAATAAAGTTAAAAACGGCAGAGAATGCGAGTGATACATCAAATGATACATCAAATGTTTTTCGAGTGGAAGCCAGGTCATCAAATCAGAATAATTTAAATTATTTTGGCTGTGGAAAGCCAGGTCACTTTAGAAGAGATTGTCGTTCCAGAAATGTAAACCGTGGACGTGGTTTTTCTAGTTACCGTGGACATGGATTATCCAGTTACCAAGGACGTGGATCATCCAGTTACCAAGGACGTGGATCAAAGAATATTAGAAATTTGCATAGAGGACGAGGAAATTATCATCAAAGTAGTCATGAGAGTCAAGGTAATAGTTTTCATACTACCATTGCAAACAATACGTACACAACAAGTGAAAATGACAAGTCAAAGAAAGGGCAAATAGAATGGTTACTCGATAGTGGTTGTACAGACCATATTGTAAACACTGATGAGTACTTTGATACTTGCGAGACATTGAAGAAACCTGTGAAAGTAAAAATTGGTGATGGAACAATATTAGAAGCTACAAAAGTTGGTAATACTAATACTTGTTTCCTGGTTTATGGACAAAACTCGGAAGTGATGTTGACAAATGTTTTTTATGTGAAAGAAATGAAGGCAAACCTGTTAAGTTATTCAAGAATTACAGACAAACATTCAATTGTTTCAAGAAGGAGATTGTCAAAAATTTATAAAACTAATGGAAAGTTTCTAGCAGTGGCAAATTAAAGATGAGAGATTGTATAAGATGAAAAACTACATGATTGAAGAAAGAATGCAAGCGANAAACTAATGGAAAGGTTCTAGCAGTGGCAAATTAAAGATGAGAGATTGTATAAGATGAAAAACTACATGATTGAAGAAAGAATGCAAGCGAATGTAAGTAAAGGAAATATGACTATAAAAGAAAAACTACACCGTACATTGGGACATATAAATTTTAGAAATTTGGAATTAATGTGCAAAATTGAGTCATTGGATGGATTACCTAAAGAGATTGAATCTGAATACCTAAGGTGTGCAACATGTATTGAAAACAAAATGCATAACCTACCATTTCACCATAATCGAAGAAGAGCAGAGGAGCTATTAGAGATTGTACACACAGATTTAAATGGACCACATCAGACTTCAGGAAATCAGGGAGAAAAATATTTTTTGAGTTTCATAGATGATTACAGCAAATTAGTTAAAGTTTATTGTATCAGGACAAAAGATGAGGTATATGATTATTTAGTGCAATATGTAAATGAGGTACAAAACTTGACAGGAAAGATGATAAAGGAACTGCGATGTGACAATGGCAAGGAATATATGAATGCAAGAGTTTTTCAGTTTGCAAAAGAAAAGGGAATAGTAATAAAACCTTGTCCAGCATATGTTCATGAACTAAATGGAACAGCAGAGAGATACAATAGAACATTAATTTATATGGGCAGATGTCTTTTATCAGAAGCAAAAGTAGAAAGAAAATTTGGGCCTGAAGTAATTAAAGCACCTGTATATCTTAAAAACAGGACATTGACTTATACTATTGAAAGGAAAACGCCATATGAAATATTTTTTAAAAGAAAGCCATCAGTTAAAAATTTGAAAATGTATGGAAGTAAAGTGTTTATGAGAATTCCAGAAGAAAGGCGAAGATCAAAATGGGACAAGAAAGCAGAAGCTGGAATTTTACTTGGATATACTGACACTGGATACAGAGTGTTGGTTAACAACAGAGTAATTTTTGCTAGACATTGTGATGTAATAGAAGAAGATGAAATTTTGTGTGGATCTGAAGATGAGCAACAAGATAAGATTGAAGATTCGCCTAATACAAATCAAGAGAAGATGGATATGGCAAAACAGTTGGCAAAGGATAATACACAAGAAATAAATGATGATGACGAGATAAAAGATGATGAAGATATGATAACAAAAAAGGACTCAACAAGACAAGTTAAACCTCCACTTCGTTTTGATGAGGAATTTGGTTATTTTTGCATTAATGTCAATTTTTGTGATGCTTTGGTTCCGGAAAATTTTCAGGAGGTGATTGCATGTGATGAGTCAATGAAATGGAAAGAAGCAATGAATTGTGAGATGGACAGTCTTGTGAAAAATAATACATGGACACTAGTAAGCAAACCTCCTAAAGACAAGAAGGTAATTGATGTGAAGTGGATATACAAAAGGAAGAGTGAAAGGTAGTATAAAGCCAGGCTAGTGTTGAGATGATTGTGTATTGATGATACTTATTCTCCTGTAGCTAAAATGCAGACTCTTAAACTGTTATTGTCTTATTGTTGTCAGAAATCTTTAGTTATTCATTAAATGGATGTAGAGACAGCCTTTTTAAATGGTAAAGTTGTATCTGAAGCTTATGTAAAGCAGCCAGTTGGTTATAAAGATGGTACTAACAGAGTTTATAAATTAAATAAAGCATTATACGGCTTAAAAGAAAGTCCCCGAGCATGGTATGAATGTTTCAATGATTTCTTGACATCTCTTGGTTTTCGCAGAAGTAAATATGACTATTGTTTGTATGTTAAAGAAGAGAATGACTTAACTGTTTACATTCTACTGTTTGTTGATGATTTATTAATTTTCTGTAAAACTGAACAAGCTATTGTTGACATAAAAAGTAAATTATCTGACAAGTTTAAAATGAAAGACAAAGGTAAAGTAAAAAACTATATTGGTATCGATATTAAATATTGTTATGATCAAGATAATATCTTGACTTTGAGTCAGAAATCTTATATTGAATCTTTAGCTAAACGTTATAATGTTGAAAATGCAAAATTGTATAAGACCCCTATGGAAGTCAATTTAAAACTGGCACAAGCTGATAAAAATGAGGATATAAAGTATAGAAATTTAATAGGTGCTCTTTTGTATATAAGCTCTGGTACCAGACCAGATATATCTTTTTGTGTAAATTATTTAAGCAGGTTCCAAAATTGTTATGATGAGACACATTTTAAATATGCTCTGCGAGTTCTAAAGTATTTGTACTTGACAAGAGATCTTAAATTAAAATATTATAAGAATGATAATGCTGATATTTTGGATTGTTTTGTGGACGCTGACTGGGCAGGGGACATTCTAGACAGGAAGTCTACCTCAGGATTTATAATTAGGTTGTTTGGAAATGTTATTGGTTGGAAATCAAAGAAACAGAACTGTGTAACAAAGTCTTCTACATTTGCAGAGTACATTGCCTTATCAGAAGCTGTAACGGAAATAAATTTTCTTGTTTGTTTAACGAATGATGTTTTCACTAAAATTTGTAAACCAGTTACGATATATGAGGATAACTCAGGGGCAATAGCCATTTCCAAATATGGAAACTTTACAAAGAATTCTAAACATATTGAGGTTCATTATCATTTTATACATGAGAGTGTCAAGCAAGGAAATATTGAAGTTGTAAAGATAGATTCAGAAAATAATATTGCAGATATATTTACAAAAGCATTAGGAAATGTAAAATTCATTAAATTCAGAGAAATGTTAAATGTAAGAGAATAAAATAAGATATATTAAGTTAAGATAGATAGTTTTAATAACATAGTGAAGTTGTTATTGTTTTTTTTTTTTTTTGTGTGTTTTGGTGTTGCCATATAAATGTAAGGAGGCGTGTTATTTTATTGTACATTTCATTTGGCAACACTGCATTGCGTCATTACTCCGTGGCGGACTCGAGACCACGGAGCGATGTCGGTTACTTATGTCAGTTAATTGCTTATTAAATAAATCAGTGTATAACAAAGTGCTGTTTGCTTTACTTCTATTATTCTAACAGTCACAACTGAGACTTTCCCCCCGTTCTACAAACAAGACGTTGGCGCCCATGCACACGGGGATTGAACGGGTAAACGTAATCCATAGGGCAAGCAGGTGGTCCTTCTTCTTCGAACCGAGTTTCGTAATGACGCGTGGCGTCTTGTGCTTCCCTGAAGCAGTGTCGGTAGAAAGCTGCTGCCGAGGCGAGAGGCCCAGGTTCGAGGTAGCTCGGGAAATCGCGGACTCGCAGCCACACATCCGGGGGCAACAGCCTTCGCGCGCGCACATTCTGGACCCGCCAACTGACCCACACGTTGAGGCTGCTCGCCTCGTGACGTAACCACGGACCCGGTGATCATTTGACTGGACCAGAATGGGGAACTAACAGACTAAATTCTAGCCCAATTTCCTTTGGAGAGATAAGCTTATGCAATCATGCAAATGTCGGTCTGAGATACACGTGCCCCCCTAACAGCTATTTAACAACATAACAAATTGCAATAAAATTATCTACGAATATGATGTCACTGACAACTTTTACTACGCAATCTTTTATAAAAGCAACTATTCTGTATTAGTGAAACTTATTTAAATTTCTCAATACACGAGTCTCTCTCTCTACGTATCAATCGCGATGTATCGATCAGTGTGTTTTATGTTTATGACAATGTAACGTGTGGTGATTATCAACACGTGATTGTAACCACTTATCTTAATTATCACTATGAGGTTATTATGCACTTGTACTGTATGCCCTGTTAGAACCAATTATTCAAATTTTTAAAGCATTTTCAGAGCACACTAATTACAAAATTCATCAATTTCCCCATCATTGTTGTGCTCACAGAAACAACGGTCGTTCTGAGCATTTCTGTGAGAAAACCTCAAGGTGTTGTCGTATCTTGCCAACTTCTGTTGAGTAACGCACTTAGTTGCAATAAACGCGTGACTTAACTCCGCCTACTCTCTGATAATGTACTTCTTTCTGAACAATCGTCAAGCTCAAGATTGGTCATCATTCAGTCAAATGAGTGTTTTACATGATCAGCAGTCATCGCTTGATTTATAAAGTTCTGTTTACCCTACTTTCTGAAAGAACCATAGATTTCAAGGCCAAAATACGAACCTTATCACACATACACCATGATCATGCTCAGATCACGGTCACTTCACTCAACCTTTGGATATCACTCAGTAAAATACGGTTTTCACCTGATTAACAACAGTGATCTTTTGATTCCTTGTATCACTAGTCTGCTTTCCGAAAGTAAGGTAGCCTTATAAGATCTCATTCCTGCCTGTTACTGTGTCCTCGTAAAATCTTTTAAATCATTAAACCGAATCGCACTTAATTCGTTACACATACAGTGAGTACTTAGTAAGATCATCAAACTTTTACAGTTTTCTACCATACTGTAAGCTTATTTTGAAAATGGCTGTCTACTTCATTTTTAGGGCACTATTTCGCATCTCTGGAACCATTTAGCGAATTTAAACCAAATTTTGTATTTTGACAGTTCTTCATATAAATAGTTTATTTAGAGAGGGGTATTGATATTCGTCTGTCATTTTGAAATATAGCACTACATTAAAAAATAAAGCTTTTAAATCATATTTCGTTAACAACTCAATACATTCCCGCCAAATTTCGCATGTAATTATACTGTTGTAGGCCATGTTAAAATACGATATATTATTGGACACTTATATTTTCAATATGGCGCCCATATAAATATTTTATTTTAATTTCGTATATATACCATGCTATTCGACCCATTTTCACCAAACTGGTACGCTTATAGCATTAACTGCAAGTATGAAATATGCTGATACACAGTATCTTNTCTTTTCGTCAGCCTATATGTAAGATAGCACCCACATGTAAAATAACGTTTTAGTGCCATATCTCGAGAAACAATCACCCTAGTCCCACCAAATATGACAGCAAGTATAAGGCCAGGTAAACTAAAGTGTTTTATGTGAATTTGACACTTATTTCAAAATAGTTGCATTATCAATAATTTATTTAAACACGCCTGTTCCTTTTATTATACGTCTTAGAGCATGCCCTACTCCATCAAGTATACTCGTGATTTGGAGAGGATAGTAGGTTTATTCGTTATATTGGTATCTTCTTTTTTTATAGTTTTAATGTTTACTCCATATCAACTTCGTGTTCACCAGCACTGAGTGTTGTATTTTGAAGGCTAAATCACAGAGTAGGTAAGTGCACAGAGACGAAATGTCATGGCGGTTTCTTTTATGTGGACGCACCCATTCTCTGATTGGTTGCGCGAGGCTCTGGAAAGGATCCTAGTGTATGCATGCTGTTAAAGGTTCCATATTGGCTGGGCTGCCGGCAGGCGAGTATGTTGCAAGGCGTTTATTGGCGAATGGCACTCCGACATTTGCTGGCCAGTTGCGCCATTTTGTTGGTGTGTGCGGTTGAATTTCGCGGAATAATCGGCAAGTTCACCTACACAGAAAAAAGTCGAATGTTCTAGCAACAAAAACATTACTACTGCGGGATTTCTTTAAATGTTTATGTTGTTGTAGAAGTGATAATGTTGTGACAAAGTTAAAAATTTCTACCATTTACAAAGTCCTATATCACTATAAAGCAAATATATCTCTAAGTAATTTAGCCGCAACCAAAAATTTTATTACGCTAAAAATGACACGAAGAACAAAATATTTTGTGTTACTGTGAAATTAGATAAATGTCCAACTAACACAAATTTACACTGACTTGTNACACGAAGAACAAAATATTTTGTGTTACTGTGAAATTAGATAAATGTCCAACTAACACAAATTTACACTGACTTGTTGTAAAATAGCGGACAGTAGCGAACAACGATTACCTCGTAAAATGAAACCACTGTATTTAAATATTAAAACATAGTATGAGAACTTAATGNACACGAAGAACAAAATATTTTGTGTTACTGTGAAATTAGATAAATGTCCAACTAACACAAATTTACACTGACTTGTCGTTGTAAAATGGCGGAAAGTAGCGAACAACGATTACCTCGTAAAATGAAACCACTGTATTTAAATATTAAAACATAGTATGAGAACTTAATGTNAGTAGCGAACAACGATTACCTCGTAAAATGAAACCACTGTATTTAAATATTAAAACATAGTATGAGAACTTAATGTAGCTGTGACCAGCTCTCAAGCCTTGCAAAGTAGTTTACGTGTGCCAAATATGCATATATTTATAGAGCATAAAGTATTTCCACTTAACGAAAGAGAACCGCAGTTTTTCGTTATGTTGTAGGCCTACTGAATTTCAACAATATGAACTACAGTCAGACATAAGGCCGATCAGAGTCTGCCATATTGGATTTTCACTATTTTCGCCATAATTTACACTTAAAAAGGTTTCATGAAATTTTTCGCACGACATGCCATAAATAATAGTTTCTAAAGCTTTCTCAAGCTTTTACAACTCTAAAGCATTTATAAATTTCTGACTAGTGACTGCCGGCAAGAAGTAAATAATTTTTTCTTGNCAAGCTTTTACAACTCTAAAGCATTTATAAATTTCTGACTAGTGACTGCCGGCAAGAAGTAAATAATTTTTTCTTGTGGCGGTTACAGAAATAATTCTTGCAACAATAGTCTACCAATACATATTTTATAACATGTACAAAGCATTGCCCTATGCTATGTCGGTGCCAAAAATAAAATATACAATGTGTAATGCAAGTTACGGCGAGCATTTCGTAAATCCAAAATGATGGGGCCTGATCTCCCTTATGATAGAGTTGTTGGTAAGACGTCGGGTACTGTAAAGTAGATGACGTGAAGCAATCAAGGTGCGTATTCGCCTCCCCTACGAGCCATAATTTTTTTTGTTGGAAATATTTATTTTTGTGACAAAATAATTGTATTCAATTTATTTTAATCAGAATATGTTCTTAAATCAAAGAAAATACTAGAAAATTTTTAACACAAATGTTTACATTAATTCAGCACATAATTTGCTTTGCCGCGACATTAACACCACCTTGATGTTGACAGAACAGTAATGAGGTAATGTTGTTACAAAAGCACTTAATATTAGATTCGCATTATTAGCATAGCAGTATATTACATTAACAGCAACATAGGTTACTGACGGTACACATAAAACTCAAAATTACCTTTGTAGTAACATTGATACTGTTGTCAAAATATTTGTATTTTTTTCAGTGTGTGCATTTGACACACGCAGAATGTCTAAATCCATCGATACAGCGATTTTTTTATAAAGAAAATGGATTCAGTTATTTTGTGAGATAAACTGGCAGCAAAAAAAGGAAGTATTCTTCGAGCAGGTAATTTTCGGAACTCTTATTATGCATTCAGAAACTTTTAAATAAGATACTTTTAAAACTTCCTATTCAAAGTGGATATCGTCCATGTGTTATTATCCTGAAATGATCTATTACAGTACTTATGTTCCAGTACATATTTAGGAATTCGGCTACTTAAATCGTCCAGATTCTTGCACAAATCTGTTAGTCCTAAGTTATTTTGTTTGTATTTAAATTGTATAACGAAATTAATTTCGTTTTATNATTCTTGCACAAATCTGTTAGTCCTAAGTTATTTTGTTTGTATTTAAATTGTATAACGAAATTAATTTCGTTTTATTTAAAAATAAAATATTTTATCACAATAAAGAACAGCAACTCAGTGGTTCAGTTTTATGAAAAGTATTTCAAGGACTTTTATGTACCAGCCATCACATTTCATATACCATATTTTGTCATTTATATTTGCTTAGAAAATATAGTCATCATTGGTAAGTATAGTAATCTGGAGGCGGTTCAGCATCAAACCTTAATAAATTTACATTCAAAGACATCATATTCAATTACTGGAATAGCAAATTAGTGACCTCAACAACGGAGATGTTACATAATACGACAGTGAACTGCGAAACTAAATTATCTGTAAGCATAATACGAAATTATGTTATCCGAGAAGTAAAATGAAGAAAACTAACCCATGGCTCATTTACTATCTATACGAACCTGCAACAAAAAAAACAGTACATATCCAACTGCTCGTAAGTTATGGCATAAATAAAAAATATCCGCAAATTAATTTTTTGTAAATGTTTAGTAATTTACGATAAAGTGTATAGTTTTCGATAAAAATGTATTGGTTTTATTAGTCATGACATAAATTATAATTCAATTCGTTAGCAAAAATTATTTTGTGTTTGTCGATTTATAAAACAGCAAGAAACTCTTCTGTGGATGACTACACAAATACTTGAATGTTGTTAGTAGCAATATTCTTTTCACTTGTGTAAAAAATAACTCTTATCTAGGTTAGTCATTGATATTTATAAGTACGGTAATNGTAGCAATATTCTTTTCACTTGTGTAAAAAATAACTCTTATCTAGGTTAGTCATTGATATTTATAAGTACGGTAATCATCAGAATCGTGATTTTAACTTGCGGTTATGTAAAAATTAGCATTTAACTTTTTTTTTTGTTTAAGAGAAATTTACACGCACATTCTTCAATGAAACAGTGTTACAACTAAAAAAAATAATCCGAATTTTGAGCTAGTTGCCCTAAAATACGCAGTATAGAATTCTCTATTATGTGTAAAAATTTTACAACTCGTATAGATATGGTTACACTTTTATGTGTGATAATGTAGTGTGATGGATTTTTTGGATTAAAGAACGATGTTAATGCGAAACTGTTCCTCCTGAAAAACACCGTATTTTGAGTTGTAACACTGTTTTACTGAGGTATCGACGTGTATACTCCAATCACTGTTACTTCAAACTTTTCTAAAGCCCTGCTAAAGTTCTTCATCCGTGATATTCCTCCGCCTCATGCAAACAAAGCATTGAAAATAATACCAGAGTTCAAGCGCACCGCGTTCGTGCGCACTCAGTGTAATAATATTTGGCATAGGAAATANGTAGCAATATTCTTTTCACTTGTGTAAAAAATAACTCTTATCTAGGTTAGTCATTGATATTTATAAGTACGGTAATTATCAGAATCGTGATTTTAACTTGCGGTTATGCAAAAATTAGCATTTAACTTTTTTTTTTTGTTTAAGAGAAATTTACACGCACATTCTTCAATGAAACAGTGTTACAACTAAAAAAAATAATCCGAATTTTGAGCTAGTTGCCCTAAAATACGCAGTATAGAATTCTCTATTATGTGTAAAAAATTTTACAACTCATATAGATATGGTTACACTTTTATGTGTGATAATGTAGTGTGATGGATTTTTTGGATTAAAGAACGATGTTAATGCGAAACTGTTCCTCCTGAAAAACAGCGTATTTTGAGTTGTAACACTGTTTTACTGAGGTATCGACGTGTATACTCCAATCACTGTTACTTCAAACTTTTCTAAAGCCCTGCTAAAGTTCTTCATCCGTGATATTCCTCCGCCTCATGCAAAACAAGTATTGAAAATAATACCAGAGTTCAAGCGCACCGCGTTCGTGCGCACTCAGTGTAATAATATTTGGCATAGGAAATANCATTGAAAATAATACCAGAGTTCAAGCGCACCGCGTTCGTGCGCACTCAGTGTAATAATATTTGGCATAGGAAATATTTCTTACTAGGCATTACCGACTTATTTTCTCTCTGTCTTTATTCATATAAGTTAAAGACCAAATATTATAATGTATAAATGAAGTATAAGTGAAAGCGAAATTTAACCAAAAATAAAGTTTGTATAAGTTAACAGAAGTATAATGCGTTTGTGATACATGGCATATGTAGGTAACAACCAAACGACTCACACGTGGGGTGTTTTCTTAAAGGTTTGAGTAAAAAAGTGTGAATTAGTGAAGAGATTTGGGTGGCTCTTAACAGCAAGGTCTTGAGAGCCGATGAGGGTGATCGAGGTGAGTATGGAGCAGCAGCGAAATGAAAGGGCGGGGGAAACGGAAGATCCCCGAGAAAACCTGCAGACCAGNTCGAGGTGAGTATGGAGCAGCAGCGAAATGAAAGGGCGGGGGAAACGGAAGATCCCCGAGAAAACCTGCAGACCAGTGGAATAGTCCGGCTCGATTCCCACATGTGAAAATCCGGGAGTGGCCCGGCCGGGGATTGAGCCCGGTTCGCGTTAGCAGGAGGCGAGCTGGCTAACCGCTCAGACACCGCAGCCCCAAAAATCGTGAAGAAACCGCTACTAGATTATAGGTAATGCCTAGGAGCTTACAGGTGTGCGGCAATAAAATAAAATAATGCATTTTTTGCTCTCCAGTACCCGTAACTACTATGCGCCTTTGGCAAATGGCGAGAAGTGAGCGTTAGCATCCTTGTTGCACGCGGCGAGCTGGTCAATCGTAGCAGCATCCGTTCACAAGTACACTGCAAACTGGAATCCGGCGAAGATCCTAGCCCACGTGTTTCTATTAGCAGTAAGTTACGTTTTCATGGCAGCGTCACGTGAAGCTGAAGCGCTTCTAATGCGGTTGTTTTGTTTGCCTGTCTGCACGCGTGCAAGCGAGAAGACGTTCCGTATTATTGGGGACTAAGTGTTTTGATTTAGCAGTTGCACGTTAGTACGGTGCTAAATTGACAAACGGGCAACTCGTGCTTTTTAACTCTTGTCGTTATCACAGATCGTATAAGTACACAGAGGGAGGAGATACCGTGGTGTTTTCTTTGATGTGGCCGTACCCGTTCTCCGATTTGCAGCGCGACTTCATGGGAAGGGGCCTTGCGTCTGATTGGCAGCTGCATGCTGCGGATCGTTTCCTACTGGCTGGGATACTGGCTGGCAATTTGATTACCAGGCGCTGATTGGCGAACGGCGTTCCGACGTGTTGCAAGCCAGTGTCGCCATTTTGCTGACGTTTGCGGCTGGAGTTCGTGGAATAAACAGCTGCTTGACCTCTCTGTTATTGCATTAGTAATCAACGTTTGATTTGTGGCCTCTGGTGAACGGATCGTTTGATAGATACGTTAAAGACCCACAAGAAAACGGTCAGCATGGGTATAAATATGGGTTTCTTACTCCTTTGAATTTTTGTGGGACAGCTGCCTACACAGGAACTGAAGTATATTTTCTTCCAGTAAAATGAGATGAGAAGATATTCGCTGTGTTGGTTGAGGCTTTCGTCCCAATTTGTTACCCTAAAATCTTTATTTACGCATTAATAACCTAAGCATGCGTTTGCCTTAAAATTTGTTAGCTACAAATTAATCATATCAGGTTGTATGTATTTGCTTGGTTTATGCCGGATTTGTTTAACTTATGTAGTCTATTCGCGGTTTCTTCAACTTTTTGAATCAAACCTTTGAAAAATCACTTCGTGTATGACGTGTTCGGTTGTTTTCTAAATATGTCATATATCACAAACGTTTAATATACTTCTGTTAACATAAAAGTATCTTATTTTTAGCGATATTGAACATATAATTTATTTTTTAATTATAGTGTTCCATGTATAATCAAGACGAATCTACACAGTCNTTTTAGCGATATTGAACATATAATTTATTTTTTAATTATAGTGTTCCATGTATAATCAAGACGAATCTACACAGTCAGAGAATAGGTGTGTTGGTAATGCCTAGTAAGAAATAGTTCTTACCCAAAATATTATTAAACTGAGTCTGCACGAATGTGGTGCGTTGTCTCTTTGGCGAGATTTTTCAGACTCGGTTAAGCTTTGTTTGCATGAGGTGGAGGGACATCCTGGAAGTATAACTTTAGCAGGGATTCACTTTAGTTGGAAGTAACCGTGACTGGACTATACTAGGTTAGTTTAGTTTACGCCCTGATCGTGATCTGACCTGAAAGTTCTCACTGTCCCGAAATTTACTCCAAAGGCGTTTACCGTGAAGGTCGTTGTCCCAGAAGGACGTGCTTCCGTGAACCCCGACAACACATGTGTTGCCCTAAAAGTGTTCGCCCTAAAAGACGAAGAGCAAGAGATGTGCATCCAACTCGCCAATGCAGAATGTGTTTTCACTGTTAAAAGAGGAGTGTCTCGTGTACTTGGCCGACCTGCCTTTCCTCCAAAACAAACACCTTGAAACTTATTGCTGATCTTCTTACAAGGCGAAGAGTGCGACTCGTAAACCTTGGAAGATCTGAAGGACGTTGTACGCCAGGAGATAACATCGGAGCGATGCGTTTCAGCGGACAAGTCTCCGCATGCGGAATTCTAATTGCTGCCCTTTTGAGAAGTTATCGTGCGATACTGGTGTTTTTTTCTGGTACAGCTACACAATTTGTGCAATATCAANTGCTGCCCTTTTGAGAAGTTATCGTGCGATACTGGTGTTTTTTTCTGGTACAGCTACACAATTTGTGCAATATCAACTATAATTCTTGGAACTGTTGATTGATATTTTTACTTTACTGACGAGAAATGTTCATAAAATTTACCAGTGACCTCTTATTTTGCCCACGTCTGTGAACTATTTTAAGTTTTATCGAAAATAATTGTCTGGAAATANTGCTGCCCTTTTGAGAAGTTATCGTGCGATACTGGTGTTTTTTTCTGGTACAGCTACACAATTTGTGCAATATCAAATATAATTCTTGGAACTGTTGATTGATATTTTTACTTTACTGACGAGAAATATTTTACCAGTGACCTCTTATTTTGCCCACGTCTGTGAACTATTTTAAGTTTTATCGAAAATAATTGTCTGGAAATAANTTTACCAGTGACCTCTTATTTTGCCCACGTCTGTGAACTATTTTAAGTTTTATCGAAAATAATTGTCTGGAAATAAAAGGGTAACATTAAATACTATATGCATATATAAAATAAATTCAAGGTTACTTCGCGCCTTTCTGGAGCCCTACTGAAGTTCTAATTCCAGGAAATTCCTCCACCTCTCGCAAACTAAGCTTAACTAAGCCAAGAAAATTACATCAAAGGACAACGCACTCTGTTGTAATAATATTTTACATGAGAGCTATTTCCTACTAGGCGCTACCAACACACGTGTTTTCTCACTGTTTTTATTTATATTTATTAATAATGACACATTATAATATATAAATTAAATATAGGTAAAAACTTCAGTTTAACGAATGTTAACAGAGGTATAAAACGCTTGTGATTCATGACATATTTATGAAATAACTAAACACGTTATACATGGTGTGATTTTTCAAAGGTTTGATTCAAAAAGTGTGAAGAAACCGTGAACAGAACATATATATATATATATTCAAAAATTAATTAAAAAAGAGAATTATTATATTATAAAATATGATTTAATTCGATTTGTATAAAAACTTTTTAAGTTTTCTAAACGTTTACTAGTAGCTGTGATTTTTGTTAATACGGCCATGATTCTAAAGCAATGGCAATATTTTCCTTCAGAAAGTTGAAGCATAGACAGTAATACTGCCCCATTGAACATAAGTTTGCATATAAATTTTAAATACACAAATGTCTCAATGAAATTTTCCATTCCATGTGTGGTAATAGAACGCTTTACCACACAACTGGGTTAGCATTTTTGAGCATGAGCTGTAATTTTTCCATTTTTTTTTTTTTTTACATTTTTATTATTCTGTTTTGAACTCCGGACTCACGTAATCGTGCATTTGCATAAAAGATAGACACCTACTTAACTATGTTTCTCTCTCTAATCTGAGCACGAAAATTAGTGCTCTGATAACGCCTAGGTAGAATTTAAAAGTTTTGTACCCTTCAGATAGTTATAATGCAATTAAAAAACTATGATATCATTAATTTTTACGTTTGCACTAGTGTCTGTAACAAAATAAAACAACTCAAAAACCTATTTGAGTATGTACCTTTACAGNAAATTTTTACGTTTGCACTAGTGTCTGTAACAAAATAAAACAACTCAAAAACCTATTTGAGTATGTACCTTTACAGAGCATTATAACTTTCATTTGTTTCCCTCACGTTTCTTCAATGATGAGAAAAAACTGGCAGTCACTATCGAGAATTATATGATTAAGAGTGCATAAACACAACTGGACGTTAACAATATTATGGCATCTTGCATTTTAAAAGCTAACGTGGAAAAACTATCGAAAAGCAATCAACAAAATAGTCCTTACAATCTTTACAATAAATCGCCAAATAAGTACGAAATGAAATGCTGTGCAGTTATTTCTTAAGCCATAGAATTTAACTTGTTAGTGTATTTAAAGATATTTGAACTGAATGTGTTTCCTTCAAAAAGAACACAGTAGTATACTATTTTTCGCATGTAGGGTACGAAACGGACATATCTTTTGAAATGCTTTATTTTGCTCACTACTGGACTCAATCACTTCTTCATTCCCACCTCGCCGTTCTTCATCCATTCTTCACGCTGGTTATAGAAGACAGGTCCAGACTGCAGCAGCAGACTCCACACAGTAGAAATTTTTTTACGCTTTACAAACAATTATTCGGAAAATAGTTGCCAAATAATCTCTTGCATAAATAACATATCGTGTGTTTACAAAACGTCGTTTTATAGAACATAAAAACTTGTTTAAGAGGCTCCATATTTAATATATATTTGGAGTATACAGTACTTGCTTGTTAAGGCTCGACTTCACTCCTTTTGCGNTAAGAGGCTCCATATTTAATATATATTTGGAGTATACAGTACTTGCTTGTTAAGGCTCGACTTCACTCCTTTTGCGTAAATTCTTTTTCGTTTTCGCGTCGTAATTTCGGATTCGTAGTAATTACTGATAATGCAAGATTATTTATATTATTTATTATATAACCCCGCGCTAGCCCAGAGGTTGATTGCCACTACTCGAGACTACGTACGTCACCGATTACCTGAGAAGGGGAGAGGCGGGGGTACTTCTACTACTGCCTGGCTTATCGCTAACTGGAATGACGTCACTCCCGTCTGGTGCAGGAGTCGACGACTTTGGAGGGATCGCGCGAATCTTCTAGGTATCACCTGCAGTGGCGTGACTCGAGGTGTGAAGGATCCTCTGGGACAGGTCATCGCCGCTATAAAAGCCGCAGAGTGCCTCAGTGTCGACAAGTGTTGTTTAAAAACGAGTGATATACGTGCCGCGGTATCAAACTCGTAAACTGGGAATCGCGCAAATACTAAATAACACACACACTCACATTTATTTAAGCTTTCAGAATTGCAACACAGATCGCAAAAATAACAAAAATGTATTCGAGGTTCAAAATTTATAACGACCTAAATTGCATTAAGCAGCACATTTTCCAGATCGACGTATTATGTGGCAACTAATGTCCAATAGTGCCAAGTGTGTGTGACATGTGAGAGTTGAAGAACGATGGGTGGCGAAGAATTTACCGACTAGTGCAGTGTGCGACTATGAGGAGAGCAGAGACTGGGACTAACTGGCTAAAGTGTAAGAAAGTGGGAATTTCTTCGTCAGTGACGGATATTATGGTCATGTATATATATATATATATATATCTCAGTGATAATTTTGATTCAATATTTGTAATTAAGGAGGGAAGATTAAGAGTCTGCAGGCAATATAAAGATAACGATTAGGACTAATTGTAATTAGAATAAGCATAAATCAAGCGTTCACTGATAAAGGTAATAAGTGTTAATAGTAGGAACATACAAGGGAATTTTGTAAACAATAGATGTATATACACTCATTAAAAAATAATAATAATCACCATGAACGAATCGCGCGAGTACAACGAAAGCTGCCACACAGTATCGTCATAACCAGACATGTGTCCCATTTGCGTTTACTGCGATTTGCTTGCGTGGATGTGCGTCGAGGCAGCATACATGCCTCTCCATCGTTCACAGCTGCAAGACAACGAATAAGGCCTTGGTAGCAGTGTAAGCCACAGAGCCAGGTTCTGTGAACATACAGCATGCCCCGACGGCACATTCGACTAGCCTTTGCCCTGCGGGATGAGTTTGAGAGATGCCGCATCCTCGGCCTCAGGCAGGTTGAACGTTTCCGCGCATTGCTCACCGCTTGGACCGTTCTGCCTACACTTACAGTCGGTGTTGGACGCAGTGGGAACAGGAGAGTACGCGTCGAGAAAGCTCGAGTTGACCCCGGCGGACCGCCAACATGGAGGATCCTTTCATCGTGCGACCGGACGTTACTGCGCACCATCCAGGGACATGTCACGGCAGCTGGAGATACGCCCGTGTCCTCCAGTACCATGTCCAGGCGGCTAGCAAAGCGAGATCTGTCGTCGTGGCGTCCTTTACGACGTCTACCATTACGACCTGCATGACGAACACGTGCGATCTTCTACCGGGAACGGGCAGCATGGCAGCTTGTGGATTGGCGAAGAGTGGTGTTTCTGTCTGGATACAGACCAACGCCGAATTCGAATCTGGAAACTTCCTGGCCAGCGCCTTGATTTACACTTCATTGTAGAGCGACACACCGCCCCAACGAAAGGTGTCATGGTGTGAGGTCCTATTTCCTACGATTCCCGCACCTCGCTCGGAGATACGTCCAGGTAATTCTGCGTCCTTGTACGCTCCCCTTCCTGGTGCAGATTGACAACCTCATTTTCCAGCAGTTTAACGCCCGGCCTCACGCAGCATGTGTATATCTGGTACTTCTTCTTGATGCCAAAATGCTTCTTTGGCCAGCAAGGTCCCTAGACCTCTCGCCCATCAAGAACATTTGGGACAAGACTGGATGGCAACTTCAGCCAGCGGCAACAGTGGCGGGTTTGGAGGTTCAATTGCGTGAGTTGTGGCAGGATCTTACTCAGGAGAACAACCGTATTGCCGCCTGTCTCCTTGCTACGGGTGGTCCAACACCATACCAAGTGCATCCTGCAAGTGTTGGTCCCCTGCAATACATGTTTGGTGCGGTACACTATTTTGATGTTTTCTGCATACATTGAACCTTGTCTTGTGGCTTTACCCGCTTACGTGCCACTCCGATGGCACCTTCAGAGTGATGAATTTCTTTATGCAAATGAGTGTNTCGTTCGTTTGGCCCGACTGTTAAAAAGGTTGAGCACCCTTGGTTTATACCATCGTAAATAAATTATTTATTTTAATTAAGTATTTTCATTTTGTTAACAGCCCTATATATACCTTACGAACCTGTATACGTTCTAGGCAATTTGTAACAGTAGTGACAAAACCAATATTTTATTGAAAACACCAAATTATTTTGTCAGTGTGGCTCTCACGGAAGGATTTGGCAACACGAACAAAATAATTTTGTAATATAAATGGTTATTGGTAACCACAAAATTGCTTTTGTGGTCAACAAACAATTCAGTGTGCTGCAAGGCAATAACGTGTTCGTTAATTACAGAAAAATTTTACATTTCTGGCAGCAATACTCGGCTCACAAAATTGTTTGCAAGTTTCGACTTGAACATGGAAATACGTCAAATCTAACAAGTGGCACACGCGCAAGGTCCCAAGCATTCTCCCTCAAGGGAAGTATATTTTCTGGAATCATTTATATGTAATATTTACTTAACTTCGAATGAAGTGATTACGTAATCCAACCGCCACTTCGAAAGGATTTTCTCCTGTATTCGTCCGTAACTTAATGCACAGAGACGAATACGGAGAAATAATGGCTTCTTAGCGGTAAGACAGGGCAGCCAACTTGAGCGCACTTGCACAGTGATCCGGTTGTAGTTTTGTAACCACCACAAAAAAAAAATCCTGTCTTTAATTGCCGTCAACTAAATATTTAGTTGCAAATACAAAATAGATCGTTATTACTACAAAAGTTTCCGTGAATATCTTGGCGATGAAAGAACTTGTTAACTAGCAATAAAATTGGGTTTAGTTCTGGTAAAATCATAGACTACAGATGACGTAAGCGGAATTTCGTCTTTTACGCATGTCAGCAACATTGATTCTCCCATCGCCAGTAGAAATGTCAAAATCGCATGGACAATCTTGATGATCGTATTTTTTTTACGTTTGAATATTCAACAGATGCGTTTTTATAAATGCATAACATACTTTTCAACAGACTTAAAAAAACTTCGAGTGAGTTAAACGTATTTTACTGTAGTTGCATTAAAACTAGATTAGAGAAAGTGTACAGAAATCTCAAAGCACTTATTACATAAACGGCATTGTAAACTTAAATCCTATTCCCGTCGTTTTTTTTATAATTATAGTCTATTCACAGTATTTTCGCATATTCTAAATCAATCCTTTGAAAAATTACCGTAAAAAAATGGCGTGTTTGGTTGTTTTCTAATAAAAGCATATATATCAAGCTTTTTATACTTGTGTTAACATAAATATATGATTATTGGTTAAATAATAGTTTAATTATATTTTATCTAAAAATTATAATATTTCGTATATAATTAAAATGAATAAAGACAGTGTGTTGGTAATGTCTTGTAAGAAAGAGTTCTTATGCACAATATTACTGAAATGAGTGCGCACAAATGTTCTGCGTTTTTCTTTTTGTGTAATTTTCTAGGCCTAGTTAAGCTTTGTTTGCATTACGCGGAGGAATGTCCCGAAAGTAGTAGCACTTTAGCAGAGCTTCAGAAAAGTTGGAGGTAACCGTAATTGGAGAATGGCGTGGTGTGGCGGCGGCGGTAGGTGTGTGCCGGCAGCTTTGTGCACCCCTGCGCGCGCTCCCACACTGCGCTGATGGCTGGTAACGAGCGGTGATCAGCGGCGTCCTGTGTCCGACGTCAGGGGGGAAGATGCCCGCGCGCCCAGCCGGGGCGACGGAGACGGGACCAGCGGCGCACAAGTCTCCGTGCTACGTGGGTGGAGCCGTCACCCCTCCCGAGCACTGCTTCCGGGGAGGCTCTCGGCATCCTGGTCTTGAGCACCGCCGGGGGTGGGGCGGGGTGAGCACGGAGTAGCACCGGAATGGAGGGGCGGGGGGTGACGGGAGATCCCCGAGAAAACCCGCCAACCAGCGGCGTCGTCCGGCGCGATTCCCACATGCGGAAATACGGGAGCAATGGAGAAATTTTTTCTTGGCTGAAAATTACACCACAAAAAACACATTTTTGAAATAAACATAAAAAATGCCCCCGACATTACAGGCCCCTAAATAACTGACGTCATTCCTATACTTGCTTGAAAGCAAGCCTGGATTAAGGGGTCGCAGTGATGAGTGGTCAGACTACTCACCTGCCACCTCGGGTGAACCGGGTTCTATTCCCGGTGGGATCGCTCCCGGATTTCCGCATGTGGGAATCGTGCCTTTGATGGGAGGGTTTTCGCGGGAGTTTCTTGTTTCCTCCGCCCTTGAATCCAGGCGCTGCTCCTTACCTCGTTTCACCCTCATCGGCTCACAAGATCTCCGATGTTAACAGCCGCCCAAATATCTCCACTCCAACCTTGATAAAGTAAGCAGAAGCAACAACAAAAAACTTTCTATTGCAGTGTGGTGAATTAGGTATATTATTACGTAAATTTTTTTTACGCCTGGGTATTTATTGTAAATACCCGAAAAAAAATGTATGTCTGAACTAATAACATTTTTTATGTTTATTTCAAAAATATATTTTTTTGTGGTATAATTTTCAGCCAAGAAAAAAATTTCTCCATAGTTTTTGTACTTCACAAGTCATAATTGCATTTTCGCTGTTCTCAGGCACAAAAGGAAAAAATAAATAACAAAGGTGGAGAAAGAAATGTCCTTAGTTCATTTTAATGTGTACTTACAGGAATATACTTTGAGAAAATATGAGGATAGTCAAATAAACAAAAATATATTAATAATCCCTTTAATTCAAGAAAATTTAAAGAAAAATCAAAACGGTCTTAGCGGAATTACATATACAGGAACCTTAAAGTTACACGAAGCAATTAATTAATTTTTTTTTTCAATTTTTAACTATCTCATTTGTGAAAGCGATTTGTTTATTTTTTGTGCGTCCATGAAACAATACCGTTTTCATTTTACAGCGGTTGAGAAACAGGTAAAGTATGAATTAATTTAATACACCANGCGTCCATGAAACAATACCGTTTTCATTTTACAGCGGTTGAGAAACAGGTAAAGTATGAATTAATTTAATACACCACCATTCGGCTGGACTTTGAATCAAAAACTGCTTAGGCAAAACCCCGACTGCGAGAAAAACTAAGCTGCATTAATGAATACACACTAATCGACGAGCTCAAAAGGGTTTAAGCGAAAGAAAAAAGAAAGAAAGGTGGATCGCTGCGTCTTCATAGTGTGTGTGACATGAACTAGTGCCATAGGATTTCGGGAGCCAACATAGAAAAACTTAGAAAGCGCAATCGTTGATAACCGTTTATGCCAACTTAGTGAGCAAATATTTCGGAAGATTGGTGCATTTATTTTGCACAATACCTTGCGCCACGATGATTTGAAAAAAANCTTAGTGAGCAAATATTTCGGAAGATTGGTGCATTTATTTTGCACAATACCTTGCGCCACGATGATTTGAAAAAAATAGCGTACTAAATACCTCTACAGAAATCAGATTATTAAAAATACTGCACTGAGAAAAAAGTTGTTTTGNAAAAAAAATAGCGTACTAAATACCTCTACAGAAATCAGATTATTAAAAATACTGCACTGAGAAAAAAGTTGTTTTGATCAAACGAAGGTTGTTTGGCGCAATCAAATCAATTGTTTTTATAGGATAAATGAAATATTTTGTTGTTTGAAACAAAATGATTTTGTTGTTCTCATTTGATTGCCCCAAACTAATATTTAACTGGTGCAACTAAAGATTTGTTCGCGTGTACATACATTAAACAGTTTCTGTTAATAAGGACGACAGATTCGAACCTAGATCGTTCGCACGCGAGCGATACGCGTTAGTAACCTTAGCTAAAATAAATATTAATGAAGTACATNATTCGAACCTAGATCGTTCGCACGCGAGCGATACGCGTTAGTAACCTTAGCTAAAATAAATATTAATGAAGTACATATGTTTTTAAATATATACATTCGAATACTGGACAACTTGCGCAAATTAATATTTCAGGTCTCGCAGTTTTTACTTTATAGTTTCCTGTTGGACTTGTTTTATTAGGATGTGTAAACCACTATTGGGCATCAACAAATGCACTAAAAACACTGTTAATGTCTTAATTTTCACAAAAAAAAATACAAACAAACTTCCGAGCTGAATTTTTGAACGAAGGAAATCAAATGGGTGGCCAAACAAATCGAGACGATATGTTTTTCGTCTCGCGTTCAAGAGCTCTAATTCCCTATAAAAAGCAATTCTCGTTACGTATTTTCGCCTGCCCGTTATTATGCTGTGGGTGTTTTTCCTGTCTTTGGTGAATAGTTTGGAACAGCTCTAGAAGACCACGATGTATGCTTGCCTCGTCTACGGTGAAACACACGTAGAAGATGCGACGTCCGACGTCAAGTGGGCCTTCGAAGCAACAGCGAGTCGACCAGCATCGTGGCCGCCTCAGCCTCAGCAATCCAACTACCGAAGGCGCGCGTGCTTCCAGCCCGGCCAGAAGAAATACTGACGTGTCTTAGTACCATTGGCTATGCCTTGGTGACGTCAGCAGTTTGGCCAAGAGTTGCAGGTTGAAGAGAGAAAATGCTCACGACAGAAAATACAAGACCGTCGCCGTGCAGTTCTGAGAGACCTCTATTTCAAAATACATTTTTCCCATTGGTTAAAATTAAATGTACCTAATTAAATGCTGATCACCCCCGTCGCCAAATCTATTAATTGTTAAGTATTGGCGAGGGGTGAGGAAAGGGATTTTAAATAAATAGGCTTCCATACTTGGAGCTGGTGTGCTTGGTTCTCAGAGTCCGGAGGTGTTCACAATGGAGATACGTATTTTAATATTAAGGGTATTTTAAAAATAGTTGTAAATGTAGAAGAAAGGTAGAAAATTTTAAAGTGTTAGGCTTAAGTCAGAATGTTTTTAAAGTGAAGTTTTGTGATAAAAAGGAAAAAATAACTTAAAGCATGTAAATGTTATGGACANATTCGAACCTAGATCGTTCGCACGCGAGCGATACGCGTTAGTAACCTTAGCTAAAATAAATATTAATGAAGTACATGTGTTTTTAAATATATACATTCGAATACTGGACAACTTGCGCAAATGAATATTTCAGGTCTCGCAGTTTTTACTTTATAGTTTCCTGTTGGACTTGTTTTATTAGGATGTGTATACCATTATTGGGCATCAACAAATGCACTAAAAACACTGTTAACGTCTTAATTTTCACAAAAAAAAAAATACAAACAAACTTCCGAGCTGAATTTTCGAACAAAGGCAATCAAATGGGTGGCCAAACAAATCGAGACGATATGTTTTTCGTCTCGCGTTCAAGAGCTCTAATTCCCTATAAAAAGCACTTCTCGTTACGTATTTTCGCCTGCCCGTTATTATGCTGTGGGTGTTTTTCCTGTCTTTGGTGAATAGTTTGGAACAGCTCTAGAAGACCACGATGTATGCTTGCCTCGTCTACGGTGAAACACACGTAGAAGATGCGACGTCCGACGTCAAGTGGGCCTTCGAAGCAACAGCGAGTCGACCAGCATCGTGGCCGCCTCAGCCTCAGCAATCCAACTACCGAAGGCGCGCGTGCTTCCAGCCCGGCCAGAAGAAATACTGACGTGTCTTAGTACCATTGGCTATGCCTTGGTGACGTCAGCAGTTTGGCCAAGAGTTGCAGGTTGAAGAGAGAAAATGCTCACGACAGAAAATACAAGACCGTCGCCGTGCAGTTCTGAGAGACCTCTATTTCAAAATACATTTTTCCCATTGGTTAAAATTAAATGTACCTAATTAAATGCTGATCACCCCCGTCGCCAAATCTATTAATTGTTAAGTATTGGCGAGGGGTGAGGAAAGGGATTTTAAATAAATAGGCTTCCATACTTGGAGCTGGTGTGCTTGGTTATCAGAGTCCGGAGGTGTTCACAATGGAGATACGTATTTTAATATATATATTTTTTAAATAGTTGTAAATGTAGAAGAAAGGTAGAAAATTTTAAACTGTTAGGTTTCAGTCAGAATGTTTTTAAAGTGAAGTTTTGTGATAAAAAGGAAAAAATAACTTAAAGCATGTAAATTTTATGGACAATACTTTGAAAATATACCAAAGTAATGAAACGCTGTGATATCGTAGAAATCATTATAAATATTTTTGTACCAATTTTGATAGCTGTTTAGATAAAAAAATTTTATGTATATATTTTAATGTTACTTTTCGTAACAGATCACGAAATATTATATTAAGCATTTGGTATAAAAGTAGTTATGTAAATAGATTCAAGAAAAGTACTTCAAGTTTTGTAATTATGACTTTTTTTAATTTCCCATAAAATTTTTCCAGTGGCAACCACGCAAATAATAAAGTTTGAAAGGTTTGAGAAAACATGCCAGGGCACCTTTGTGAGACGACGTGATGCAGACCAACATAAAATGATCACCTTTCTGCCCTCTGCTGAGTGGGTGTCTTCGGGGGTGTTTCCCAAGACTCCAGTCCACGGGATGGTAGAGGGCGTGTCAAAATATATAGAGTAAAGTCAACTAAATATTTTGTTGGCAGTCCAATTTCTTTTCGCCCAACACAGAGGTTTTGTTCATTCAAACGTGTATTTTGTTTAATGAAAAAAAATAGATTTTGTTGCTTTTCAAGTTTGGTTTACTCAACAAAATATTTTGTTGAGCTAACTAAATATATTTTTGGCTCTATACAAACAAGTATTTTGTTGACTGGAGTAAACCTTTTTCTCAATTAGCTCAAAACGTTCGTTAAACAGTTTCTTGTTGTTTATATAAGTTTCCATTAACTTTTTATATGCGATTAACATTTCTAGCTTTGATTTATATCTCAAGCACCATAAGTTACGAAAAACAATTTAAAGGTACATTAAGAATAAAAGGGGGGAAACGTTGAGAAATGAAGTGAAAGGGAGAAGTTACAATTACAGTACAGTGAGTCAGCGGTGTGTGGTAAACTATTGCAAGGTAAGCTGTGTTTTGCTCTGTGCTGTACCTAGTCGTTTGCTAGTTCACACATCAGCCACGTGAACGTAGTCGTGCATTTGACGTCACAGCACGTGTCTAATTGGTGCCTCGCCGCTCTCTCGTGAGTGGCCGCAATACATTCAGTTTCTCGCGGCCCCACTCTGATTAATGGTTCCTGCTGCGTGCGCCGAGTACTGTACAGCACTGAACAAGCGCCAGCTTACCTTGCAACACTTCACCACACGCCACTGCTGTGAGGTAATGCTGGACGTTTTGACAACAGCGTGCTTATTCGAGACTGAACCAGTGTATCGCTTCATCAGTAGCGGGGGAGTAATCGGCCATGGTCTGCATCAAGGAACCACGCCAACCTTGAGTGAGTTCAGAAAACCATGGAAAACCCGAATTCAGAATGGCTGGGCCAGGAATCGAAACTCTGTCCTGCAAAATGTTGTTTGTAAATCTTACTGTTTTTTCTTTCGCATTTCCAAGCTGCTACTCAATGATTTAAATTTTCTTAGCCACCTAAAATGTACAATATTATGCTAATTTGTTTTAACTAATTGTAATAAACTAACATGTAACTATTGTGTGGTTTTATGGAAGAGACAATAATCTGCATTAACTTCACCACTGATAGATAATAAATGCGTTAGCTATTCAAATGTAATATAATGTGCACCACTGCGTCAACCTCTCTCGGGTAAAAATAGGTTGGTCTATACTCTTAAATAAGTGAAATGACTGAGAGATTTAGGTAGCGCTCAACATCTGAGGTTTTCAGTGCCGATGTGAGTGAAGTGAGATGATGTAGCAGTAACAGAATGCCGCGGTTGAGGAAACGGAAGTGACAAGAGAAAACNCCCCTAAAATGTACAATATTATGCTAATTTGTTATAACTAATTGTAATATTCTAACATGTAACTATTGTGTGGTTTTATGGAAGAGACAATAATCTGCATTAACTTCACCACTGATAGATAATAAATGCGTTAGCTATTCAAATGTAATATAATGTGCACCACTGCGTCTCAACCTCTCTCGGGTAAAAATAGGTTGGTCTATACTCTTAAATAAGTGGAATGACTGAGAGATTTAGGTAGCGCTCAACATCTGAGGTTTTCAGTGCCGATGTGAGTGAAGTGAGATGATGTAGCAGTAACAGAATGCCGCGGTTGAGGAAACGGAAGTGACAAGAGAAAACCCATCAGCCAATGGAAACATTCACCATTTTTTCCCACGTGCGAAAATCAGGATTAACACCGCCGGGAATATAACCTTGTTCACTTGTAAAAAAAATTGTTTCTAAATAAATTCAATGTCATAAAAGAGAGTGGAGAATTTGTTCTGTTGTCATCATCATACCTTTGTACATTTTTAGTTTCCTTTTTTCATTGTAAATTTTTACGTAATTTAGTTACAGTAAAATGTTTTTATGTTAAAATTATATTTTAAGGCTGACATCACTCATTATATTCAATTATTTCGTTTTCGGAGGATTGAAGTTTACGTGAAGTAAAATTTAAAAAAAAATGCTACTGTACAAGTTTATATATTTGCCTTACTCANCGCCATTTTTTCCCACGTGCGAAAATCAGGACTAACACCGCCGGGAATATAACCTTGTTCACGTGTAAAAAAAATTGTTTCTAAATAAATTCAATGTCATAAAAGAGAGTGGAGAATTTGTTCTGTTGTCATCATCATACCTTTGTACATTTTTAGTTTCATTTTTTCATTGTAAATTTTTACGTAATTTAGTTACAGTAAAATGTCTTTATGTTAAAATTATATTTTAAGGCTGACATCACTCATTATATTCAATTATTTCGTTTTCGGAGGATTTAAGTTTACGTGAAGTAAAATTTAAAAAAAAATGCTACTGTACAAGTTTATATATTTGCCTTACTCAAAGTTAAATTTTGTCACGAACAGCGTAATATAAACTTTAACGTGTCAATACATTTCTGCCATTTTACAACTGCCAAATAAACACGTAGTACAAAAAGGATGTGCAAAGATGTCAAGATATTAACAAATCGTAAAATGTAAATTTCATATGGTCAGAATTTCTCGGTAATTACTCTGAAACTGAAGTTACGACACAGAAACTAATAATTTCTGCATAGGAGGTGAAGTCAAGTGTGGGTTATGGAATTGCTTTTTTAAGAAACGAATACTTCCTTCATAAGGGTGTGCATTTAAAACTAATTATCTACGTGATGCCTGTCCTCTGCCCGTTTCATTAAAAACAGTCGCTTTTACGAAAATAACGGGCCATTAGGAAGCAATTAAGAAAGAAATCCGTAACGGATACAACTTAATTTCAAGTTTTCTTCAGAACTACGGTACTTATGACGTAAGTTGGATAATCTCGGACAGCAAGGTATCGTCATTTCTACACTCTTAGGTAATTGTTCGCAGAGTCACCAACTCAGTGCATGTGTGTACCGATAAAGCACAAATCGTTTAGTTTTTTTCCACGTCCATGGTAGCTTTTTCACATGTATTCAGGAAAATTTCGCTTACATAGCGAAGCGTTCAACTGTGCACCTCTGTTTGCAGCTCGATGTATGGTACATCTTCCATACTATGGATACGTTAAGATCTTCCTTTACAGTTCAGCAAGTTTACCTAAGCTTTTTTCACAATGTGGTGACGAAATCGATTGTATGTTTCCACTGCAGTTTGAAGATAACGTTTCGACACGCTACGCTCTGGCCAAAGGCAAACGTACTCCACTTTGAGCGGCGACGATTTCTTCGATACCCATTGTGACACAGAAAATTTTTGTAAATAATTATTTAGTTCTATAATAATTTTCAAGGATTTAAAACTTTAAATATCATGTCAAAATAAAATATTTTAACTTATTAAAATGCCTTTTCATACAAATTTAAACACGCCCATAAAGAAAATGGAAATTTTTTGTATTTTTTAAATTATAAAACAGAAGAAAAAAAACATTATCAAATTTATGGAGATTTTCCGTGAATTCACAGAATGTTATGCGAAATTTAGTGAAAGTCGATTATTGAAAAAACAACGTATCCGTAATTTTCGCGGAGTTCTGGAGAATCTTTACCAACACGTTTCTGTAAGATGACGGACATTTTTTTAGTAGTGTAAAATTATGTTTATACATAGAATTACTCTTTATATCTCTCTGTAAAACATGAGATTTTTGACGTTGTAATATAAAGTTTAATCATAGAACAATTTTTAATATCTAGCTGCCAACTTAAGTGTATACATGCCAGTCACTGTTGACTTTTAACTACACGTGGTCTCTGGTAATATTTATTTTACTTCAAAGTCTGTCGTCACGAACAAGCTGTACTGTCAGAATAATACGACCCTCAGTGGAAGAGCGACAGTTAAGACCTGCGTTTTGAAGGCTATCCAGACGACCCGGTGTTATTCGTCCCCGTCAAACTGGTTACCAACACACTTCATTTTGTTTGCATCGCCAGGTCTCTCCATCAACCACAGATGTATTTGGAGGGAATCATAATAATCACGGTGAAGCGTGCTTGCGCACAATTTCCTTTTTGAATAACTGCTGTGAGGTCATCTTGTTGGTTGTGAATGTGGTCCTTTGACATCTCGGCAATCACAGAGCCGATGTTAAAATTCGAAAATTTCTCCCCAGAAATGTCGAATTTTGGGTTGAAAGTGATTGCGAACCATTTACGCTGCCACAGAAATGTCACTTTTTAATAACTAGCAAAATGTATACCCAGCGATAAATAAATTTTACATGTCTACTATCAACAAGATTTTATAAAAAAAAAATTCATAATTGTAAACCCACAAGCATTATTGAACTAGGATTATTTAAACTGATTTTTGAGGAATGTAAAACGAAACTTACCTAAAAATATTTTATTGAAATTTTTTAATTCTTCTCACAAATATTTGAGAAAATCTAACTCTCTACTTACGCCCTGAACGATTTAGCTCGTGTTAAGTCTCAAAATACACGCCAGGTAAAAAAATTTAATCTGGCAAGAAAAGCTTAAGGTTTCTATTAGATTAAATGAATGCTGATTACAATAAAGCGATTCAATGACAACGAGAACACCTGCTGGGTAGTCAGTCCAATTACAAATTCCACACAACGAAATTTTAATTGTTTACACGTGCATAATAATGATACTTTGTTAATTTATAAACTTATTTAAGTAGGCAAAGAAAATTATTTCGTTGTTTGTTATTCGGCATTATTTAAATGTTCATTTTTCTGGTCGTTTCATGGTCANTTTCATAATTGTAAACCCACAAGCATTATTGAACTAGGATTATTTAAACTGATTTTTGAGGAACGTAAAACGAAACTTACCTAAAAATATTTTATTGAAATTTTTTAATTCTTCTCACAAATATTTGAGAAAATCTAACTCTCTACTTACGCCCTGAACGATTTAGCTCGTGTTAAGTCTCAAAATACACGCCAGATAAAAAAATTTAATCTGGCAAGAAAAGTTTATGGTTTCTATTAGATTAAATGAATGCTGATTACAATAAAGCGATTCAATGACAACGAGAACACCTGCTGGGTAGTCAGTCCAATTACAAATTCCACACAACGAAATTTTAATTGTTTACACGTGCATAATTATGATACTTCGTTAATTTATAAACTTATTTAAGTAGGCAAAGAAAATTATTTCGTTGTTTGTTATTCGGCATTATTTAAATGTTCATTTTTCTGGTCGTTTCATGGTCATTAATCACGATATAGCCACGTTGGCAGTAACACGAAACGTGGCTGTTTCTGTTGTAGTTTAGCGATATCACGAAGAATTCTTCATGTCGAAGCACAATTCAGATATTGCCTTCTAAATCTTTCTTATTTCTGAAATACGTAAGCTTTAGTTCGTTGATAAATTAATAGTTTTGATAGTCCTGTCTTACATTTGTTCTTGTCACGCACTGCAAATTCTTCCATATGCAAACGTAAAAATTAGTGTTATCGCGAATTTAACGTCGACTAGAAATACGTTGGACCACTGACACAATAAATTTTTTAGAAACAAATATTATATTCTAAAACCAATTCGTACTTATGTGTGTGGATAGTTTAAATGAAAACTTTTCATTGGTTTTCGGATACATTGAAAATATGTATTACATACGCGTNTGTATTTGGAGGGAATCATAATAATCACGGTGAAGCGTGCTTGCGCACAATTTCCTTTTTGAATAACTGCTGTGAGGTCATCTTGTTGGTTGTGAATGTGGTCCTTTGACATCTCGGCAATCACAGAGCCGATGTTAAAATTCGAAAATTTCTCCCCAGAAATGTCGAATTTTGGGTTGAAAGTGATTGCGAACCATTTACGCTGCCACAGAAATGTCACTTTTTAATAACTAGCAAAATGTATACCCAGCGATAAATAAATTTTACATGTCTACTATCAACAAGATTTTATAAAAAAAAAATTTTCATAATTGTAAACCCACAAGCATTATTGAACTAGGATTATTTAAACTGATTTTTGAGGAACGTAAAACGAAACTTACCTAAAAATATTTTATTGAAATTTTTTAATTCTTCTCACAAATATTTGAGAAAATCTAACTCTCTACTTACGCCCTGAACGATTTAGCTCGTGTTAAGTCTCAAAATACACGCCAGGTAAAAAAATTTAATCTGGCAAGAAAAGTTTATGGTTTCTATTAGATTAAATGAATGCTGATTACAATAAAGCGATTCAATGACAACGAGAACACCTGCTGGGTAGTCAGTCCAATTACAAATTCCACACAACGAAATTTTAATTGTTTACACGTGCATAATTATGATACTTCGTTAATTTATAAACTTATTTAAGTAGGCAAAGAAAATTATTTCGTTGTTTGTTATTCGGCATTATTTAAATGTTCATTTTTCTGGTCGTTTCATGGCCATTAATCACGATATAGCCACGTTGGCAGTAACACGAAACGTGGCTGTTTCTGTTGTAGTTTAGCGATAACACGAAGAATTCTTCATGTCGAAGAACAATTCAGATATTGCCTTCTAAATCTTTCTTATTTCTGAAATACGTAAACTTTAGTTCGTTGATAAATTAATAGTTTTGATAGTCTTGTCTTTCATTTGTTTTTGTCACGCACTGCAAATTCTTCCATATGCAAACGTAAAAATTAGTGTTATCGCGAATTTAATGTCGACTAGAAATACGTTGGACCACTGACGCAATAAATTTTTTAGAAACAAATATTATATTCTAAAACCAATTCGTACCTATGTGTGTGGATAGTTTAAATGAAAACTTTTCATTGGTTTTCGGATACATTGAAAATATGTATTACATACGCGTNCTATGTGTGTGGATAGTTTAAATGAAAACTTTTCATTGGTTTTCGGATACATTGAAAATATGTATTACATACGCGTCAGTTTGTTGCTACTGCCATTGAAAATAAATAATCATATTGAAGAAGCGAAGCAGTAAAGCCCCTGTCCCGCTGTCAATTCTTTTCCCCGTCAAACTGCTTCAAACAAAGTTGTTCAAAGAAAGCTCGAAGGTTGTGACGCCAATAAAACGTAATGAACTCCGCCGTATTTGTCTGATAAAGTTGGGTGGTTCCAGTATCCATCAAAAATTTTGTTTTTTGGACTAGTTCTAAAATTTTTTCGATGTTTAACGAGTTCAGCCGGTAAGAAATTGGGCACTTCAAAAACTGTCATTTTGAACCTCACAAAATTTTCAAAAGGCGACAAATAACTAGAAACGAAATAAGGTTATGGAGATAAATTAGTTTATCGGTCAGGGCACGAAAGCTGTTGGAAAGGCACGTTAAACAGTAATAGTAAAATTCTAAGGCAATGACTTCCATCGTCTATCAAATAGTTGCCGTAACTAGATTTAAAATTTCATTTAGAAATAATATAAAAAAATCCTTCTTTTAATGACTGCATATCTTTGGTTAAATTACATTAAAAACTGATAATCAGTCTTCTATTTTAAATACTTGCCACTGTGTTTAAGAAAATAAACGTCTGAGTTTAGTTTCGACAGCAGAAGGCGAAGACGTAGGCATACATTTCTATAAGGAAATTGCTGCTAAGTGCGGACTCACTGTACAGGGCACGGGCGGCATGTGACCTTGTAACGCGAGGTCCCGGCGCTGTGGTGAGTGACCTACCATNGACTCACTGTACAGGGCACGGGCGGCATGTGACCTTGTAACGCGAGGTCCCGGCGCTGTGGTGAGTGACCTACCATTCCTCCCCCCTCTTTCCAATACAGACTAGCAAACCGCTACGTCGCCCAGCGGCTGGGGAATGATCGACAGCTGACCTGGCTGGCTTCACGGTCCCTCCATCCCCCCTGCCGGAGCAGTCNGACTCACTGTACAGGGCACGGGCGGCATGTGACCTTGTAACGCGAGGTCCCGGCGCTGTGGTGAGTGACCTACCATCCCTCCCCCCCTCTTTCCAATACAGACTAGCAAACCGCTACGTCACCCAGCGGCTGGGGAATGATCGACAGCTGACCTGGCTGGCTTCACGGTCCCTCCATCCCCCCTGCCGGAGCAGTCNGCCCAGCGGCTGGGGAATGATCGACAGCTGACCTGGCTGGCTTCACGGTCCCTCCATCCCCCCTGCCGGAGCAGTCGACGATTTGAAAATGTGAGCAAGAATTTCCCGGTATTCGTTTTCCTCGGCGCAACACGGCATGTGAAGAAGGTTCTGGACCGAGACCAGCGAGTCTATAAATACCACCACAGCCTGAGATCGGTAGTCTTTGTGGTAGTGATTTGGCTGAAGTATGGTAATTGGATGAAGTCTGGTGCAGTGAGGGACATCAGCGGAGAGGACGGGCGACGGTAGGAGGTGCGAGACGACGGCGGACGAGTGAGTGTGGTGTGGACGGACGAGAGGGCATAGTACCCGACGAGTAGAAGGCTACTGTGCGTGGGGGCGTTCGGAGCGCTCTAGAACATTCCGAACTTGTGGAATGTGGACTTAAATAAGATTTGACTGTATGAATGCGTGATACGGAATTTATTGTAACCTTTATAGTAACCTTGCCTAATACAGAGGGAATGAACTTGAGAAATAACGAGCTCTTACTTTGTNATTTATTGTAACCTTTATAGTAACCTTGCCTAATACAGAGGGAATGAACTTGAGAAATAACGAGCTCTTACTTTGTCTCATACAAATTTTTCACAAATTTATCGCCATTACTGTATCACAAAACTGTAGATTGTCTGCACGAAGTGTCTTGCCGTTAAGGCAACATTTTCCTTGTTCATTGTAGTATTTAAATAAAAATATAAATCCTGTGACATATGCAGCATCTTTAAATGAAAAAATTACAATCATTTTCTAGGTTCATTAAATAAGACTTTAAATATAAATATAAGATTCATACTCGATACATGTAATTAATGTAGTTCAGTATAGCACACGCATACTTTAAATATTTGACATTTTCATTTAAATAAATATGTTTTGCTAATTAAAAACTTATTGTATTAAGATTACATAGCAGAGAGATAAAAGTATGATTTATGTAATGGAGGAAACACAAGTGGACTATGCAGCAGAAAAAAAAATACTATGTTCAAATTTGGAGTGACACATGGATGCTCAAATTTCTTTCCGTATTTGTTAATTTTCTATATTTTCTATCTAGGTTTACAAACAGGCAAAAAAAATATATATATATACAAGCATAAGGTTTTCACAAAAATGTCAAATTGTTTGATTATAAAGTCATTCTTATATAGTAAAAATGAAAGTTATAAATGCGCGCGTGTGTGTGTGTGTATATATATATATACACACACACACATAATGTGTTTGTGTAGGTATGTATGGGAGAATGTAAAGCCTAACCTGAAAGCAAAATACTTCCTTAGGAGTCGCTAATTGTTATTACTGAGATGTTTCTAAGTAAGAGGCGTTATACAAATTAATAGGTGTTTTTGAACAAGAAATTCTCACCACTCACTAAGTGGAAAGGTGTATCAGTATTTGTATATTTTTTTTTTTTTATATATTGTCTGTCGTAATTCTGTAGGGAAGAATGTGGCTCACGCGCCAAGATCTAGAACGAGAACACGTTAATTCTCACAATGTCTTGTGCCACAAGCCAGTGAGTAAAGTGGGGCAGGTCAGTATCATTCTGTAACGAGCTCAGCTGATGAGCCAGTGCAATCACAAGCGGCATCAGGCAAAGAATTACGTCACAAAATTGCTTTGGCACTCCTCGCAAGCAATCAAGACTGACCCCAAAAAAATTAAACTTCCGCCATCTGCAAATATAACCAGGCCTTCTACAAATATAACCAGGCCTTCTGCAAATATCACCAGACCTACGGGTCCACTTTTGCTATCAGGTCCAGTGCAGAGTCGGAGAAAGTGAAACAGCAGTCAACTAGACTGGCGTTGGAAAATCAGGTGATAAAAATAATCCNGGAGCGCAGTGCGTGACAAAACGTGTTTGAAAACAGCCAGGAAATTAACCAAGGGTTACGCTGTGATTTGTGGATGTGGTTACCTTATTGATAGGAATACATGTATTATTTACGCTTAATACCTTGTCCGGATCGCTGAAAGTGAAACAGCAGTCAACTAGACTGGCGTTGGAAAATCAGGTGATAAAAATAATCCCTTAACTTTTATGGTCGAAATGGAAACTTTGACCTAATTGCGGGTAAGACACATTAGCGCTGTGCGCCATAACAATAGGCATATTGTCACGTGTAAAAGTTGAAGTAGAAGAATTATGGGGAATTTTGTCACATCGGGACCTGGGACCGGAGAGTCGAAACTTTTCGTGCTTTGTCAATCCGGTCGGCCGGCGGCATCTTGAATCCATGTGGCATTGACAGTTGACCCCGCAAAATAAAAAAATCCAGATAAGCCCAAAATTAAATTTAAAAAATCCAAGAAAAAAAATTTACATTATATTTTTAAAAAAGTTAAACATTATTTAAAAATTACTTCAAAATTTATTTCAAAAGAATTAAATTTCAGAGATTCTCACACCCACTCCACCAATACTCATTTCACCATCTTAGTAGGTGCAGTCCACCATCTTGGTAAGCGTCACAGCCACCGTCCGCCATCGTGGTAGGTGCACCCATCTGCAATTTTTGTCGCTGCAGACCGCCATATTGGTAGGTGCAGCAGTCCGCCATCTTGGACGGTGCAGTCTGCAATCTTGGTAGGCGTCACCACCACCGTACATCTTGCTTTTTTTTTCTTGTTTGTTATTTGTTTATACATTAGTGGAGTTTGTCTCTCACCTTCGTTCGACTGCCATCATTAATTACTCCGCCAATGTTTCTCATTTGGCTGATTACTCGGGCGTTTTCGGAAACCTTCGTTCCGACCCGTCGATGGCCTACTTTAATCGCGAGATTGGACTATTTTTCCCCTTTAAAAACTCTTTATAATACATACCCCGAATCCCCTCGGGAAATCAGTAATTTTTCTCGCTCTTAGAAATGTACACGTGTTGTCTGAGCGGCCATAAAATCCTTTCGGCCATTTTGGCATTTGGAAGGGTGAGCTCGCTTAGTGCATTGGACAAACGGGACGAGTTACCGTACATGCCAAAATATATTCTCCTGGTCTACGCACCTTACGAAATTTCGACCGTATTCAAGTATTCGCTGGCCTACCTGCAGCAGGACGAAGATATATGGAACTACCTACCGTGCAAGAAGTGTTTCGAGGGCTGCACCACCTATGTTCCCGACACGACTTATCGCAGGGGTTGGTGCAAGGCCGGTTGAGCAGCCCTCGCGAAGTCTGCGCCCGTTGAAGACGCCCTCCCCGTACATGACGCCATCCCCGTATAAGACGACGTCCGCGTGCAAGTTATGTACTCTCAAACTGTACGCGTGGAAGATGCTTGCTTCCCTTCAAGAAATTTACTAGGAAGCAATACCCGGCGAGGAAACCAACCCAGAACACAGGTGCCCGATGTGTATGGACCTCGATAAAGTTTTAAATGACTTTGTAAAAAAATTTTGAAACTCGGTGTGTGCATGGGAACGGGATTTTTTTTTATATAACAAAACCAAAAGTTTTCACTTTTATACCGCCGTGTCTATAGCACCACCACGCAACAGGCGTACCGCCTACATACGTACGGAATGCATGGTCTAATGTGAGCAGAGGGGAATATTCCGTATAAGGAAATTCCGGTAATGCTAGACTCTNTACGTACGGAATGCATGGTCTAATGTGAGCAGAGGGGAATATTCCGTATAAGGAAATTCCGGTAATGCTAGACTCTGCCATGAAACCCTATTATCCTGTGTATGTGTTTGAAAGACGCCAAGAGTCGGCGATTCGCAATGCGTGCCCCATCGGAACGAGCTTTGTAGACCTTCACAAGCATTGCCGCTGCCCGTCGAGACGTACGCCACGCCACAGAGCTTCACGAGTGCAAAAATCAAAGATACTGCTGTGCTCCGTGCAACGCCGAAGCCCTAAGATTGTGGATTTATGATAGCCCGTCGTACATTAAAAAAAAGAATATGAGAAACCCATTGTACATTTAAAAAAAACATAACGTGTGTAATGCCCTCCAAGACTCAGAGAAGAAACACGTATACAAAAAGTATTATTTGTATCATGCAGAGGAATAATAATAATATTTTAATGTGTGTGCATAAATAAATGTTTTAAAACAATATATAGATTATCATTTTATCTCGAGTTATGTCCTGCTCACGTAAGTTTAAAAAAACACTGTTGGTAAAGAAAAAATATTTAGTATATCAGATTTGTTATATTTTAAAGAAAATAAAATGTTTAGTATATCAGTTTAGTTATAATTTTAAGAAAAAATATTCAATGAGACTTAAGCAGCATCTATTATAATGTACATATATTTAACGTGTACGAACGTAATTATTTAAAACATAAATTAAGGATTTGGAAAAAATCATGTTTCGTGTACGGATGCGTTATACTGCTTTCTATAAAGTAAGCATGACTCGAAAAATCCAAAAACAAGAGTTAACACCACTTCGCTACCCCTCACTGTAAGCGATACGCACATTGAAGGATCCCATGCATTCCCCCTAACCCATGCATAGACGCTCGTCATTAAAAAATATTTCCTCCCAACTTTAAAATAAGTACATCAGGAAATTTAGGCAGTGGGAAAATAGTGCCCATATGGTTACTCCACGTACGGCGATTTTTCTAGCACCCACTGTCAGCATATAAAAAACTCTTTATACCCATAAATAATTCACATATAGTAAAATTTGCAGGGGAAATATTATACACCGGGAGGAGACGCTAGCGTAATGGTACACCTCCACAAGTACAAAATTAAAAAAAACTGTTATCTTCGGCAAACAAATTTATGTATTTTCATACATTCGTGAGCACTCTCGCCATTATGAGATATATCTGATAAACGGTAAAACAACCCCATCCTCCGCCTCATAATCTCATCACACTGCTACGTGCCTTAAGCCGAATTAAAAGTGACATGCGAACATGTGTATGTATATGTGTGCGGCCTCTAATCCAGAAGGTGTCAATAGTATTCACTCTTTATGAATTGCGCCTACTAAAACGTAGTTTTATTCCCGAGATTATAGTCCACCATGCAGATTTATATCACACTGCGAATTCCAGCAAAGACACGCGCATACAGCTCTCATTCATCACCCTTAAACCTCATCGAGACATATAAGGAAATACTTCACAAGTGCAAAAAAATTACAGCATATTTCAGCCAGTGCATTACGGAGACCGTGAAGTTTTAGAGTTATGTTAATCCCTTTCCAATGTAGAAAATGAATTTTAAATCCATTTTTTTCTAAATGAACTATGGCTCGAACTCCACCTTTGTTTTTTTTTTTTATAAAAAATAAATTTTTAAATTTTTTATTTACTTCGGTGAAACCAAAGATACTTTGTAATGCTGTGAAAATAATAAATAAAAAAGGGGGGGGGGAAAGATCATTCTCCACTTGCTCATAATTCGAACACACACTCACGCACACACCTACACACACAAAGAGCACTTCAGACGAGGCCTGTTGTGTGCTTTCAAGATATTATTAAAACAACTACAGAGCACTCCCACTTATACTAAAAACTGGTTTTTTTTTTTAAGCGCTGTATATCAAAATATACACGTAAAATACACACAGAAACAATCCAGGGCGCTAAATTAAACCTTACTACAGACTTCCCAACAATAAAATAATAGGTTCACCGCTTAAAGTCCCACAAGTACACGCAACACGACGAGAAATCTGTACCTTACACTTAGTGGTGATGGCGCAGTTTATGCACGTAACAGTGTAGCCCTTATCGCTCCCAGGTGTTGAATAGAACTTAGCCTTTGCGCACTGACCGCCGGAGGGGGGGGGGGGTTGTTGCTCCAATAGCTTGTTTTATTTGTCACACAAGCCAACTTTAATTCATAGGATAATAAGATCATATATATGCACGCACAAGTTAACCCATGTTCAAAGCGACCCAGATCGATACCTGACTCGTTCGGCCGAAAATTCTACTTTAAAAATCACTTCAGATGAATGCCGGGATGGTTTATTGGTCGAGTCCTTACTTGTTCCCACTTGCCCTAGCAACTAGCTCCGTCTCAAAATAGTATAAAATTTACTTCTATTATTATTTTAGCTTGCACACCACCTACAAAATGTAACATCACGCTACTATTTTACGAGAATCTTGATACCTGCCAAATGCTGAAGTTTGGAAGTAGGTATTGATTCTGCTCCGCGGCGTGAGGCGCCAGCACTTGATGCTAGCCCTCAGTGATAGGGCGTACAAATACGTCGACACTGTTGTCTCTAGGTCCAATTTACTAATAACATACACTTTATACGTGTGTTCACATAACCGAGTTTTATTGTTGCTTGACAGGTTAACTGGTACATGAACTCACGATACAAACTCTCCTCCCCTTTTTCTATGTAGGCTACGTATGGTTTGACGCCGTGACTGGCGTTGTGGGGGTAGGGGGGGGAAGATTCTTCACACTTGGTGTAGAACTACTTATCTGACACTGCTGCGCTGTCTTCCCTCGGCTGGCGGCTTGGGGGGGGGCGTCCCGACGCCTGGCCTCGAAGTTCCTCATTCTCGGGTCCCCGCAGGACTCTGCGTTTGACGACGTCGGATTGGCTTTTCTCGGATGCTTCCCGCCACACGTCCCGCTTGACGGCCTCCGACTGAGGTCGACGTCGTGATGCATTCTCGATCCTCGACTGACTCCGGCTGACTGGCTGACTGCTCGATCCGCGACTGACTGATTCGACGTATCTCCACTGACTGCTCTGTTGCTCCCCCCTTCTCATGGTTTTGTAGCGTCCATCACCATATTCAACTTCCCCCGTCTCCGCACGTGGTTCGGGGGTGGTCCGGGGTGCTTGTCGTCCCTCCCGGGTCATAAAACACTTGGCCGCTGCTCGTGTGGTCCGCAGCCGGCGTGGCGTCGTCCCTTGGTTCTGGCCTCGAAGTTTATTGTCCCGTTNTTTGGTAGGGTGCCTTTGCAGCTGCGAGGCTCCTGGCGTCACTCTGCCAGCATGTCCACAAAACCCTTAATCCTTATTGCGGTCGTCCGGCTGCGAGCTTCGCCAGAGCATGTGTTCTGACGAATAAAATATAGGGATGCAGAATGCGTCAATCTAATATAGTTACGAATAAAAAAATTTCATATGTGTTTGTTATAAGAGGAAGGGGGTTACGCCATTTTCTTTCACATCGAATATGCAGCATCAGACTTTCAGAATCACGAGCCAGCCACGTTTCGAGGACGAAAAACATAAAAAAATTGCAACACATAATGNTCGCCAGAGCATGTGTTCTGACGAATAAAATATAGGGATGCAGAATGCGTCAATCTAATATAGTTACGAATAAAAATATTTCATATGTGTTCGTTATAAGAGGAAGGGGGTTACGCCATTTTCTCTCACATCGAATATGTAGCATCAGACTTTCAGAATCACGAGCCAGCCACGTTTCGAGGACGAAAAACATAAAAAAATTGCAACACATAATGCAGACAAAAGTTTACGTATCAACTAAAAAAAATCGCTATATTGAGCACAAGGATTTCTTTGTTATCAGTAATTTCTTGCATATTTCAGGAATACCGAAATACCATTTTGTATTTTACAGGTATTTAAAGCTACCATTTCGCTCACGATGCGTTGTTGGCCAGTCGGATAACGCTATGAATATCTACCGAATCGGATCATCATTATTCTCTTAGTAATCTAATGAACGACTCCTTTCATCCGCTGATGCATATAATTAGAAATACAGGGAAATCCCTATATTTCGCATCCCGATTATTCGTATATCACGCTAATTCGTGTAAATTTGCCGGTCCCTTGAGAAAATCTCTTTAATTCGTAAAAAACCAATGCATTCCGGTCCCCTCGATAATACGTATTTATTTTGGTGCTCGAGCTCAATTAAAACTTCTTATAATTCTTATTTCCAACTTAAAAATCTCGTTAACTCGTAATGTTTGTAACTCTAGACTGTACACCAGCTATAGATGTATGCAATTCGGGCAGGATAAAATAGACCGGAAGGGTACTGAGGGACGTAGAAGGGTTTGAAGGGCAGGTAATGACGCCGAGTAGGCTGTGAGGCGGTGTGTTTGCGATTCCCAGAACTAAGAGGCGCCTTGCTGTCCGGTCTACGGTATGAGAGGGTAGGAAGGAGAAGAGCGAGTGAAAAGTTAGTCAGTTCGGTCTTAGCCATGCCTCCGAAAAGAGCTAATAAGTCTCTTTCCATTAGAGAAAAAAAAGAAATCATTACCGCCGTGGCCGGTGGTGATAAAAAAATTGACATGTCCAAACGTTATAACGTCCCTCCTTCCACAATAACATCAATTCTGAAGAACAAGGACAAAATCGCCTCCCAGACATCGGACAGCAAAGTAAAGCGCTTTAAGACTGGTGAGTATCCACAATTAGAAGATAATTTTAAAAAGTGGTTTGCGCAATCACGAAATTTGAATGTACCAGTTGGAAGAAACATTTTAAAAGAAAAAGCAAAGTGCGGGTGACGGTTGGTTTGATAGGTTTAAAAAAAGGCACAGCATAAAATTCAAGAAGCTTAGTGGGGAAAGTGCGAGTGTATCGGCCGACGTTTGTTCTGAGTGGAAATACGAATTGGGAGAAATAATCGATTCTTATGAGCCCAACAACATTTTTAATGTCGATGAGACGGGGTTATTTTATAAGTGTCTCCCCGACCGATCAATGTGTTTTAAGGAAGAAAAGTGCCATGGCAGAAAAAATAGTAAAGAACGTGTAACCGTATTGTTGGCCGCCAACATGGATGGATCTGACAAATTGAGACCGCTCATGATAGGCAAATCAGCAAAACAAAGATGTTTTAAAAACATAAAAACTTTTCCGATGGCCTATCGTGCAAACAAAAAAGCGTGGATGACGGGCGAATTATTCAAGAAATGGATACGATCAGTGAATGCTGATACGGAGAAAAGGCAGCGAAAAATTCTACTTTACATGGATAATTGTACGGCCCACAAAAATACCCTACCGCTCAGTCATGTTAATGTTGTTTTTTTTACTGCCAACACTACTTCTACGCTGCAGCTTCTAGACCAGGGCATAATTAAAACGTTGAAAACCTTTTACCGCAAGAAAGTAGTGATGCAACTCCTTGACAGCATCGAAGATGGGCAGGAACATAAAATCACCTTATTTTCAGTCATGAACATTGCTCACAAGGCGTGCAAAGTGTTAGCGAAAGCACAATAAAAAACTGTTTTCGTGCTTGTGGGTTCACGAAAGTGGAACTTCCATCAGCAGTTATTGAAAAAGACTTAGAATGCTCTGTGAATTGGAATTGTCTTCCTCAAAATGAAGAAAATTCTATAACTTTGGAAGATTTCGTCCATTTTGACGATGGCCTAGTGGTAGCAGGGATTCTAACTGATGACGAAATTGTGGCTCTATCANTGAAGATTTCGTCCATTTTGACGATGGCCTAGTGGTAGCAGGGATTCTAACTGATGACGAAATTGTGGCTCTATCACAGGACATTGATGATGAAGGTGTTGACGAAGATGATGTGCCGATAATTACACCTAAAGTGGCTAAACAATACATCAACAACGTGCGCCATTTCTTAGTGAAATCAGACGTTGGCGATGAAGTATTTTCTGCTTTGAACATGCTTGACAAAGCCAT